>SKCR01052475.1:0-18184 GCA_019454045.1 Zanthoxylum bungeanum | reverse complement strand
TTCTTTGGGACTAATTATAGAAACCAACACAGACCTGATACATGATAAAACTAAGAAAATACGTGCGCGTTCGTGTGGCGTCCGAAAACGCATTCGAACGATAAACAGAAAGTTACGCGTTCGTATAGCGTTCGAGAACGCGATCGAACGGAACCATACCTGATGCATGCAACACATACATAGACAAACAAATCTACAATGTAGGACCTCACGTGTCCGATTGAACTTATTCCCATCCAATCATGTGTACCTCACCCGGCGCGGCAAAGCATCGTGGTAAAGGATTTTAACCCCTCGAAATAGAGGACCTTTAATCGCACTTACTAAGCCCATGCGCTAATAACAAAATGCATATAATAGATAAAAAGAAACAACAATATCGGACTTCGTATACCCGATTGAACACATCTCACATTCAACCGAACATAAATCGTCTGTCGCGACAAAGCATCGTGGTAAAGGATTTTAACCCCTCGAAATAGAGGACCTTTAATCGCACTTACTAAGCCCATGTGCTTTACCACATCATTACTCAAACAAATAACATGCAGAATTTAAATAGCGGGTAATAAACGAATCAAAACAACATAAAACAAAATATGTGCCGTTTACTCAAGTGGTACGTTGAGTTGTATCCCAAGTACAGACTGCACTATCGTCCATTCGGATTCGGCTACAGAATTTATGTCTGGGTTTCCATCCTATATACCACAAGAGGCGACACATTTTCCGTTTTATTCAAAACCACAACATGCATCCATGAACGACTCTCATACGAAATAAATAACTAAAACAATTAAAAGATGAATAAAAAATGAATACAAAAAGTGCCATCAGGTCTAACCTTTTATGTCGACTCTCGGAAGTACCGTACGCGGTCGTCGGAAGGGGGGATGCTCCGCAACTCCTCCGGTTCACTGGTTCAACGTTTCCCTTTGCTGCTTCGCTGTTCAGGCTGCTGTTTTCCCTCCGTTTCACTGTTGTTTTGCTTCTGTTTTGCTGCTGTATTCTCACTGTTTTAGGTGATATTAGAGTGCAGTTTTTAGTTACTGTTTTGGGGATTTAGGGGCTGTGATTTTCGATAGTTTAGGGGGATTATATGGGGCTGTTGTTTCATTGGATGTAGGGAGGAGGATGAGAGAAAATTATTTGTTGCTTTCTTGAGTGTATTATGTGTGAATGAGCTAGGTTGTCAATGCCTTGCAGAATTTTTGTGGTTTGTATGAATGTGCTAGCCCTTTGGATGTGTGGTGGAGGCTTCTTTTTATAGGCAAAGGCTAGGGTTAAATCTTGTTGGAGAAGGAATGAGAGATCATGCAATAAAGGTGAGATATTTTTAGTGTTATACAAGGAAAATAAAAGATTAATTGGAGACAAGATTTGGCTAAATTGGGATGTGATTTATTTTGTTTAGGTAAGTGGTTTTGTTATTTGAGTAGGTGATTATTTTATATTTGGTATGTGATTTTAAATTTGCTTTAATTTCACTATGTGTTAAATATGCATTTATTTAATTTGGATGTGTTTTATGGGCTTTGGTGGGATAATTGGGCTTGGGTGTGAGGCTAGCAGCAAAACCAGAAATACCGACGCCGTACGAACGCCGATTTGAACGCTACATGAAAAATAGTGAACTTGTGAAATGAATATGATGACATGCTTATTCTGAATTTCCCCTTCCGACGTCCGTTTCCCGCGAATTCCGTGACTTAAAAGGTAGTGTCTCCAAATGAGACTCATCATAGGAACTTATATGCAAAAATGCAGTGCCTACAGTCGCCCCTACTTTGATGGGACTTGTGTAACCTGTAACAGTGACAATCCTATCAAAGTTATGCAATGCATTTTTACTTACCTGGCTCGCGAGTTGCCACTTGACTTGCCATATGTTGAGTTGAGTTGATTTGGTGATGAGGTGCTGCGACCCCTGGTTCATTCCCGAACCGTGGCTGTGATGTGGTCCATTCCCGAACCGTTACTGTGATGTGGTCTATTCTAGAACCGTTACTGTAATGTGGTCCATTCTAGAACCGGTACTGTAAAGTGGTCCATTCCCGAACCGTTACTGTGAGGTGTCCATTCCCGAACCGTTACTGTGAGGTGGTCCATTCCCGAACCTTTACTGTGAGGTAGTCCATTCCCGAACCGTGTTTGTGAGGTGGTCCATTCCCGAACCGTTACTGTGAGGTGATCCCTTCCCGAACCGTGTTTCCATTCCTGGAGTACCATTCTCGGCTTGTTCATTCTTGAACTCTGCTCCATTATCAGATTGCCATTCTCGGCTTGTTCATTCTGGAACCTCGCTTCATTCTCGGATTGCCATTCTCGGCTTGTTCATTCTCGAACCTTGCTCCATTCTCAGATTTCCATTCTCGGCTTGTTCATTCTCGAACCTTGCTCCATTCTCGGATTGCCATTCTCGGCTTGTTCATTCTCAAACTTTGCTCCATTCTTGGATTGCCATTCTCGGCTTTTTCATTCTCGAACCTTGCTCCATTCTCGGCTTGTTCATTCTCGAAACCTTGCTCCATTCTCGGATTTCCATTCTCGGCTTGTTCATTCTCGAACCTTGCTCCATTCTCGGAATTCCATTCTCGGCTTGTTCATTCTCGAACTGTGCTCCATTCTCGGAGTGCCATTCCCGGCTTGTTCATTCTCGAACTGTGCTCCATTCTCGGAGTGTCATTCTCGGCTTGATTATTCTCAAACTGTGCTCCATTCTCGGAATGCCACTCTCGGCTTTTTGATGATGTGTGGGCCTCAACCCTGGGAATCATCCTCAAAACTGATACTGATGTGGGCCTCGACCCTGGGACGCATCCCCAAAACTGACACTGATGATGTGTGGGCCTCAACCCTGAACTGATACCGATGCTGATGTGGGCCTCGCCCCCAGAGTGCCATACTCGGCAAGATTGATAGTGATGCTAATATGGGCATCGCCCCCAGACTGATGCTGATGTGGGCCTCGTCCCAAACTGATACTGCTGATATGGGCCTCGCCCCTAGACTGATACTGATACGGGCCTCGCCCCTGTGATTCTTTCCTGAAAACTGCTGACATTGTACTGTTGCTGCTTCTGGTTGGCTTGCATTTGACGCTTTCTCTTTTTCTCTTTTGAAATCTGTTATTACAAAATAGATCAAACACGAAAAATGATGCAAATATGTTACGTGTATGCATGCATGCATGAATGAATTTTCTATTCCGTTGGGTTAGGTCTTCTGCCAGTCCTCCTGGTGATCGCTGGGCCTTTTCTTCTTTAGGTGAAATACTGCTTCAATCTATCCATATTGATCGGCTTGGTGAACTAGTTCCCTTCCAAATCTGACAGTCTCACTGCCCCTATTTCCCACTTTCTGAATGGCTATCTTATCTTTTCTGCTTGCTTCTTTCGGGAATTCCCCGTGTTCTAAACATCGCTGAGCATCATAGTACCCGAGTTGAATGCTTTTTCCAAATATACTCATGTTACAGGTTGAAAGTGTTGGACAATTATGACCCATAGCGTCACTATTTGTACAGATCACGGTGTTGTTGTACAAATTAACTATGTGACAAATGAGATTACACTCTTATCATTTGTGATTAGATCACATAGATGTATAAATGATAGGAGGTCCCTATGATTTGTTCCTGGATTGAGAATGATATGAGACAGCATCAGTCCAAGAAAGGATAAATCATTAAATATCCCTAGTTAGAGTATTATTGAGATTGGACATCGATAAATACGTAAAAGACTAGTATTACACTTGTGCGCGTTGTGAGGGTACAACGACATAGTTCTCATATATTTGGGTATAGGATACTCATGCAAGTGTAATAGGAGGTTGTGTTTTACCGATGGTACGGGAAACAGCTTCGCTCTGGATAGACCCCCTCAGAATTCCATTGGTAGTATGACTATGTGTCTATGGAAGTCCGAAATCAGGGTAGGTGTATTTGGTCTTAACCTGAGACTTGCACCGCTAATACTTACGACAATCAATATACTTTGGTTGCGGTCGTCCAGGGCTTTAACAGGTTCTGTGTACGCCTATGCTAGGTATATTGAGAATCGTAGTGTGTTGGGTGTGATGTCAAGACGGAAGTGTCACTCCAGTCATATGGAGATGATGATCACGTAGGGATACAGAACTGGTTCTCTAAAAAGGTTCCAACCATTGGGATAATATGACTTGGTCATGATTATCTGATAATAAAGAGACTAGTTGCTCGTAATCCGATATATGCTTCGTACGAGGCAGACACTGTACCAGCCCCAGGCCTTGCATGTGATCATCTGATACTGGATCGAAATACGCAATACTACGTATACTACGCCTGATATAGATCCTTATTCCTGTAAGGTTATTTCTGGTGAATTGGGTAGGCATGACGCTTTGCTAGAAGCCAACCTTGTCTTGTAAATCGGTAAAACATAGTACGAGGTACTTACATGTTCAGATAGTCCGACGACCGAATTTACTGCCAACATATCCGGGGATCTCATGGGTCACTTCCCAAAGATTCACTGATGACGTATGACTCGCACTTTTAATTAATCTGGGATTAATAAGATGAGAGAGAAAATTAATCTGGGATTAATTGCGGACATATTTTATCTGGGATAAAAATCATTTAAAGAGAGATAACGATTAATTTGGAATTAATCGGTAAATTAATATATTTGATATATTAAACGAAATTGGATTTCAACGCGGAATTAAAATTAGATTTTAATTCGGGCGAATGAATTAATTTAGAATTAATTCGTTAGCGACGTGAATAGTGACTTGCTAGGCGTAATCATTTAATTGCAACGCAACGGAAAATTTGTTAATTTGAAATTAGCGAACCCGAGCCCGAGATTGTTTGCGAGCGCATTCGCTTTCGAATTCAAGTGCGGAACGAAAGTCAAATCAAGCGTCAAATCATTAGTCACATCAAGCGTCAAATCGCTAGTCACTTCAAGCGTCAAATCACTTGTCACTTTGAGTGATGTGACTTGACAACTTGATTGACTTGATGTAAGTTGATGTTTGAGTGTGTTACACTCAAGTGTGATTAAATGAAATGACTTATACCATTTTTTTTGGTAGATCATTCGTTAACTTGTTTTTGAAAACAATTACAACTCTCTCTCTCTCCATTCTCTCTTCTTCCTCACGCCCAAGGGGCTGAAACTTTCTGGTTTACAAAAATCGTGAGAAGGGAAGCCAAAGTGCTTGGTTTTTGTGGTAAAAATCAAGAGAGCTATCACTCCGAGAGACATGCAAAGGTGATAGGGAAGTCCACCCATGAGCCGAGAATCTTTTGACGAAGCATGGAGCTTGGATTCTTGGAGATGAAACCGAAAATGGAGCAGTCCAAAATAGCCACTGCCGAATGCAGCAAAGAGGAAGCAGAAAAGTTTTGTTGCCTCGCGCGTCGCTCAACTGATCGATGTGAGTATTCCGCGACTTTCTCGATTGTATTCACACATGTTCATGCTTGTTTATTGATCCTTGGGACCTTAGCAAACTCCAACAATGGTATCATGAGCAAGGAAAAGCATGAAATTGATTTAGTTTAGGGCTTAAAATTTAGGTAAATTGATTTTGAGCATGATTTAATTAAATTGGATGTTTGAATATGCTTAAATCATGTTGAATTGAAGTTTGATTGGATCAATTTCAAGAAACTTGGTTTGGAACAATTTTTGCCCAAATTTTTGTGTTGGCCGAATGTGGTGCCCTAAATGTGATCTTGGTGTTTTTTGATTTTAATCATTGGATGAGTTGGAATCATGTTGGGTATGTTGATTTATGTCGATTGTGGATTTGTTTGGATTGAAACCGAATCAGATATAAATATCCCCAAATTTCCGAGAATAATATAAGCATGATTGGGTTTTATTTTTGATTAAATTGTGTTGGACATGATTTAATATTGAAGAGCATGATTAATTAGGCTAATGATGTTTTAGAAATGTTAATTGGGTAATTAATTATGTAATACACTTTGTGTAATTAAATTGGGAATTTGGAATTTGGTAATTTAATTATGTTGGGCCTTAAATTGGATTTAAGCTTGAAATGTTGTTATTGGGGTTATTGGGCTTGGTTGTACCAAGTTAGGTTTAGGCAAAATTGGTTGGATCCAATTGGGCCCAAAACCGCTTCCATAAAGCCCAAATGCGACTATTGGACCTTTAAAGTTTAATGGGCCTAAATTGGATTTTGATTAATTAAAAGCCCATTGGACTTTAATTAAATTGACGTTGGACGTTAATCGGGCTTTGAGACCCGTTGCGATTAAATTTGGAATTTAAGTCGTAAAAGGTTTATTATTAAAGTGTAATGTTTAATTTGGAATTAATAAGCGAATTAGAATTAAATGCATATTGAATTGGATTTAATTATGTAGTTTAATTTAATTCATACTTTGAGTACTTATTCGCAAAACGAGTTTGACTCGAGCACAAAATCAAATCGTTTTTTGAACATTGTATGATCACTAATTATCAGATTAATTAATTTGATTAGATTGATTAATAACATGCTTGTGTGAATACATGGTTGCGATGCATGAATAATGTATATCGGATGGATATTAGATGGGTGGGGCAATTTTAGAAATTGTTGTAATAAATTGGAATTTATTAATTGGACCTGCGTGTCCAGCCTTATTACCTCCTTATTCTTTGTATTCTCTTCTCACCTATTCCCCTTAATGTAAATGAGGTTTCTTTAGAAGTTTAGTGTAACGGGTAGAAGTAATACATGTGCTAGCGGGAGAGAGAAATTGAGAGTTTTGATCTAGGATAAATGTGTAAAGTATCCATCCGCATATCATTATTATTTTATCATATGCGCTTTATTATGTGTTTAGAATGCATGTTTAAGGGTGTATGATGATGAGACCTTAACAAAGATAATAAATTGTTTCCCAATTTGCACGCGAAAAACCCTCAAACCATATTAAGTGTCTTTCCTTCCATTGAGTGATTCTCACTCAAGATCCGAGACTGGCATTGGCTTGTTGGCCAAAGTCAAGGCCTTTGTCAGTCGAAGATGTGTTTGAATCACGAGAGCTTTGTTCCATATTGGTGTCTTGTCCAAGTTGTGGTTTGTTGGCCAAAGTCAAGACCACTTCTTGTCCATCGACATTGATTACGAAGCTTTCCATGGTAAATGGGCCGCGCTTGACTGGGATCACTAAGTTTGTTGTGCCAAAGCCAAGGCTTAGTAGATTCAGAGGAAAAAGGTTAGGCAATATATTGGATATATTGGCATATATAAGATATATGTTTCGGACTTGGATGTCCCCCTACTGGATCTAGGAATTGGATTGGATCCAATTGATCTTAGAGATCTACCAAGTTAATTATCATACAATTTGTTGGCCAAAGTCAAGATTGTGTGATATTTAACGGGATCCTAGCCCACTAGGAAACACGATTTCCTGAGTACTCGACAGAGGGTTAGAGGCTCGCCGAAAAATATTGGGAGACAAGAATTGAATTTGCAATATTCGATTATTACTTACCATATGCGCTCATTCAAATATCATTCGTCATATAAATTAAATGTTAGTTGGACTAATATTTAAACGTTGTTTTAATAAATAGTTGGACTATATTCAAACTATTCATTTATAGTTGATTTTATAATTGGATTACAGTAATCAATATAATTGATTTTAATCTATAAATTTATAGTTGATTAAATAGTTGGACTATTTTAATCATTATAATAAATAGTACCTAAATCGTTGATTAAATAGTTGGACTATTAAAATCAAGATTAAATTGAAAGATTGACATTTAAAACATAATCCTAGGGAAAATGTATTTAAATAGTTTTATTTTCAAATTGGGAATAAAGTTTCAGGATGGTCCTGGAAAATAATAAGTTACTTTATTTGATAAAATAACATATTATGCCTAAGCCCGGAGTTAAGCAAATAGTAGAGCATAATCTTTGGAAGATTTATGTGATGATAACTTAAGTGCTTAATCCATTTAGCTTGTCATAGTAGACTCCTTAATTTCTGAATCAGAACTAATGATTAGATCCTTAAAGTATGATAATGAAATTGAAGGATCTTCAAAGAATCTATCCTTAGAATCTTAAAAGTACTAAATTGCAATAAATAATTCTTGGAGAATTAATGACTATTCTCAAGGAGACAAAGTCAAAATTTGCAATAAGGCAAGTAGCGCAAGGCGCACCATACTTCGATATTCTAGAAACCCAAGGCTTGG
Source organism: Zanthoxylum bungeanum (assembly GCA_019454045.1). Classification (NCBI taxonomy): domain Eukaryota; kingdom Viridiplantae; phylum Streptophyta; class Magnoliopsida; order Sapindales; family Rutaceae; genus Zanthoxylum; species Zanthoxylum bungeanum. Next base: position 9,953 of record SKCR01052475.1, on the reverse strand, counting down.
CCAAAGGCTTATGGAATGTGAAAAGGTCAAAGGAAAAATCATTATAATCTTCTGGGAAGATAAAGAACATATCCCAAAATGTTTGCCTAAATGTGGCAAATTGGATCGCAGAAGCGTGACTGCCGTTTGGACAAAACAGACATGAAGGAATTGAAGAACAGGCAAGGCTCTGACTTCAAATGTGTTTGTCATAAATATGTTCACTACTAGTATTAAAATTGGATTTTAAATACTTAGTGTGGTACATAAATATATACTGGTGTTCAGAATCTGCTATTAGCAGGATTAGGAAGCTGTTATAATGTAACTAGTTTTACTAGAAACATTATCTCTGTATCAGTGTTTAACTCGCTGCGGGTGAACCTTTATATTCTAGAACACTAAAGAGTTTTATTATATAAAGATGATATTGAGATAAACACATTAGATGTGAATAACAATATTTATATTTTGAAATAAATCTCAAAAATATAACATGACAAACAAAAAGCTCGAACTGATTTGATCTGAAGAAACTAATTTGATCTGAAGAAACTAATTTATGGCATTGTAGTATGGGACACAATCAAACAAGAATCGTATATCCACACTTTTGAAGAGTGGATACTAGGACAAATTTGATTCTATTCAAATAAAGTCTACGAATCTAGTTTATTGGGCAATGTGCCTATAACACTATTTACTTGGTAAGAGTGTAAATGTCACTGATTTGTTAGCCCTAGTTCATAGTAAGCAAGTGGGCCCATGTCTAGCTAGTCTTGAGGTGGATATGAATATTTCGTGACCTATACGAATGTGGCATCGCGTTGTGGTTATGTGTTACTTTTGAAACACAAATCGGAAACTTTTAAAGTTTCGACACGAAATAGACAAACAGATCAGCTAAAGTATTAAACCGTCACGGTAAGACCGTAATGGAAAATACATAAGCAATAAGTTTCTAATATACTTGAAAGAGTATAGTATTCTTTCAATGAGGACTCCTCCCGGAACACCTCAAGTTGATGGTGTGTCCGAACCGAGTAACTGAATTTTGTAAGACATTATAAGGTTAATCATGAGTCGCTCTGAGCTACCATTTCCTTCAACGAATACGCATAAATAGTGCATAACTTATTTAGAATAAGGTTCCATAAAAATCTGTTTGACAGATATCATATTAGATATGAACAGGAAAGAAATCGGATTTCTCTTTGACAAATTAACTATGTGACAAAGTAGATTGCACTCTTATCATTTGTGATTAGATCACCTAGATATATAAATGATAGGAGGTCCCTGTGATTTGTTCCTGGAATGAGAATGATATGAGACAGTATAAATCCACGAAGGATAAATCATTAAATATCCCTAGTTAGAGCATTATTGAGATTGGACATCGATGAATGCGTAAAAGACTAGTATTACACTTGTGCGCGTTGTGAGGGCACAACGACATAGTTCTCATATATTTGGGTATAGGATACTCATGCAAGTGTAATAGGAGGTTGTGTTTTACCGATGGTACGGGAAACAGCTTCGCTCTGGATAGACCCCATCGGAATTCCATTGGTAGTATGACTATGTGTCTATGGAAGTCCAAAATCAGGGTAGGTGTATTTGGTCTTAACCTGAGAATTGCACCGCTAATACTTGCGACAATCAATATACTTTGGTTGCGGTCGTCCAGGGCTTTAACAGGTTCTGTGTACGCCAATGTTGGGTATATTGAGAATCTTAGTGTGTTGGGTGTGATATCAAGACGGAAGTTTCACTCCAGTCATATGGAGATGATGATCGCGCAGGGATACAAAACTTGTTCTCTAAAAAGGTTGCAACCGTCGGGATAATATGACTTGGTCATGATTATCCGATATTAAAGAGACTAGGTGCTTGTCATCCGATATATGCTTCGTACGGGGCAGACACTGTACCAGCCCCAGGCCTTGCATGTGATCATCCGATACTGGATCGAAATACGCAATACTACGTATACTACGCCTGATATAAATCCTTTATTCCTGTAAGGATATTTCCGAAGAATTGGGTAGGCATGGTGTTTTGCTAGAAGCCAACCTTGTCTTGTAAATCGGTAAAATGTAGTACTTGATACTTACGTGTTCGGATAGTCCGACGATCGCATTTACTGCCAACATATCCAGGGATCTCATGGGTCGCTTCCTAAAGATTCACCGATGACGTATGACTCGCACTTTTAATTAATCTGGGATTAATAAGATGAGAGAGAAAATTAATCTGGGATTAATTGCGGAGATATTTTATCTGGGATAAAATATCATTTAAAGAGAGATAACGATTAATTTGGAATTAATCGGTAAATTAATATATTTGATATATTAAACGAAATTAGATTTCGACGCGGAATTAAAATTAGATTTTAATTCGAGAGAACGAATTAATTTAGAATTAATTCGTTAGCGACGTGAATAGTGACTTCGCTAGGCGTAATCATTTAATTGCGTCGCAACGGAAAATTCGTTAATTTGGAATTGGCCAACCCGAGCCCGTGATTGTTTGCGAGCGCATTCGCATTTCGAAAATGAGTGCGGCACGTAAGTCAAATCAATTTTCAAATCATTACTCACATCAAGTGTCAAATCGCTAGTCACTTCAAGCGTCAAATCACTTGTCACTTTGAGTGATGTGACTTGACAACTTGATTGACTTGATGTAAGTTGATGTTGTGTTACACTCAAGTGTGATTAAATGAAATGACTTATACCATTTTATTTTTTTGGTAGATCATTCATTAACTTGTTTTTGAAAACATTTACAACTCTCTCTCTCTCCATTCTCTCTTCTTCCTCACGCCCAATGGGCTGAAACTTTCTGGTTTCTGGTTTGCAAAAATCGTGAGAAGGGAAGCCAAAGTGCTTTGTTTTTGTGGAAAAAATGAAGAGAGCTAGCACTCCGAGAGACATGCGAAGGTGATAGGGAAGTCCACCCATGAGCCGAGAATCTTTTGACAAAGCTTAGAGCTTGGATTCTTGGAGATGAAACCGAAAATGGAGCAGTCCAAAATAGCCACTGCCGAATGCAGTAAAGAGAAAGCAGAAAAGTTTTGTTGCCTCGCGCGTCGCTCAACCGATCGATGTGAGTATTCCGCGACTTTCTCGATTGTATTCACACATGTTCATGCTTGTTTATTGATCATTGGGACCTTAGCAAACTCCAACAGAAAGGAAGAGCCTCAGGTAAGTAAGTGAAATGAACGTCTTTATTATCATTAAGAAACAGTTCAAACAAGTAGATAAACTCAATGTCTTTGAAAATGCAAGATCAAATAAACCAGGAGTAACAGCTTCATCATTCGCAGCATTGCCTTCTTCATTGGCCTATGTTCCCCCACTGCTGTCATTCCATATCCCCATGAAAGAAGCTGAGTGGTTGAGAGCTTAGAGGACGTAGCTTTCGGGTAGGCCGGAGTTGATCATATAGGTGGGTGGGGGAACAGAGTGGTAGTTTGGTAGAGGGTTGGTGTGTGTGCGAGGCTGTTCTTTTCTTGGGTTGGGTATTTTACGGGAATCTATGAGATCTTGAATTTCATGCCTGAGGCGGGTGCAGTTGTCGGTGTCATGGCCATGTAGCTGGTGGAAGTGGCAATAAAGGTTCACATTTATGTGTGGCGGTAGGGGGGTGTGGAAGTGGTTTGCCTTCTAAGGGTTTCAAGAGTCGTTGTCCCTGTAACTTTTCAAATACATTCGACAAAGGTCTACCAAGGTTAGAGAATTACCTGTTTCTGATGGCAGCGACTTCCGCAGTAGCAGGCTTAGTCTCAGAATGCCCCCCAAAAGTCCTCATATTCTGGCAATAGAACTTTCTATTCTCAGCCTTTTCTTCCTCTATATCCATGATAGTTTCCCTCAACTGTCGAAAATCTGCAATCATGGAGGTCATTCTCCTCAACTTGCCATAAATGGAGGGCTTGGTGCCCTTGATGATCATTTTGATTTGGTCATTCTCTGAGGGCCGAGTCTGTATCTTCAGAAGCTGGCTTCTCCAGCGGTCTACATAATCCTTGAAGCTTTCTTCCGGCTTCTGCTGAGTGTTCTCCAAATCACGGAGTGACAAATCAATCTCCAAGTCTGTAACATACTGTTTCAGAAATGCATCTGCCAATTCTCTCCAATCCTCCTTAACCTTTCTTTCAAGGCTATGGTACCACACTACGGGTGCCCCCTCCAGTGACATCCCAAACATCTTCTGAACTTGGCGCTGTGTTAGGCCCACTGAACTCATAACTGACACATATTATCGGAGATGGACCCTCGGGTCCCCATTCCCATTGAACTTGGCCATATCAGGCATTTTGAACTGAGCTAGCAGCTGTTCTTCAAAGGTCATCGCCTCATAGTCTAGTAAGTCTTCGTCATTACCCTTCATCTTACGGGTAACAGACTCTACCTGGTCACGGAGTTTCTGTATCTCGGCCTGAGACCTAATCACTTTGCCTGTTGCATACTCTACCATGTCATCATCAAAAGTGGGGATATCATTCCCCAACCCATTCAGAGGCTCCTCACGCCTAACATTCTCAGAATTTCCCCCAGCACGTGGTACATCCATATTTGCCATGGCAGTAGTCAAGGCTTGCAACTGTTCGGTAATTTTTGCGAAACCATTATCCAGTTGGTCCATGCGAGATATCTCATTATCGGATGTACTCATATCTGTTACCGGTCTTTTAGTGAGTCTTCCCTCTTTCCTAACCCAACAGGAATCTATGATGTCTTTTATAGACATAGAGGGTGTTAACAGGATATATGTATGCATGAGATGAATGAGATGCATGCGATACAAGGAATATATCAATTCATTAAAATTTTCACACAAATCGGCCTATCATCATTATAGAAGCTTTTGAGCGAACTGTCATAGGAGTGAACTCGTCCTAGTTTAAATGGCCCAACAAGTTCACATCTTATGGCAAGAAGTCCAACTGTATCCAAATGATAATGTTCCTAAACACAAACATATAATGGCCCATTGGCGTTTTAGAAGCTTTTGGCCCAATCATCATAAGATACGTTCTTGTCCCAGTTTAAATGGCCCAAGAAGCCCATACCTCATGACAAAAGGTCCGAATGGATCCAAACGACAATGTTCCCAAACACAAGCATATAGAAATAATTTCTACAGAGTGGCCCATCAAAATTTCAGAAGCTTTTGGCCCAATTGTCATAGGATACGAACTCGTCCCAGTTTAAATGGCCCAACAAGTTCGCATTTCTGACAAGAAGTCCAACTGCATCCAAATGAGGATGGTCCACAAGCACAAGGAAATAGTTGCTATATGCCATACGACTCCGGTCCACGTGTGGGTTCGCGGGAGTCTAGACAAAGACTCTCGCTGGCGAAGGATTGCCCACAACTTTGTCTCCCCACTCAAGGGTTCGAGCGACCAAGTGAGCGCACCTTTTTTATACCTTACAGTACGTGCCAACGAGTTATGGTGTGTGATTGACTGTCAAATGGATTTCCCATTGTAGATTCCCCAGAGGGAGGGCGGAGTGAACTCTCTTAAAAACCCAAGCCTCTTAGGCTCTTATCGCTTGGTGACAGGAATAAACAACGAGTCCTCCAAATTAGTCCATCACAATAGGCTACAAGTAAGTGATTATCTAGGTGCCTTCATAGCTTTTCCTTATAGAAAAGTAGTGAATTAAGGAAGACACCAAACCATTACCCAGCCTTAAAAAGGTGCCTTTGATTAAACCCATTTTAACCCACAGTAGACACGGTTAATTAAAGCACAAATCATAATATTACAAGACATTATTTTGGGGGCCGATTCTCTATCCTCAGTGGAGTCGCCAGACTGTGGGAACACAGAAACTGGGCGACGCATGCTGTTATGGGCTCGCGGCCAGGTTGGGAGTACGGAGTAGCCCGTGGGGGACTAAACCGAGGAATAATAGAGTCGCCACCCGATGTGAACCGAGACAAAGATTTAAGGTCGCACTCACCCCTCGCAAGGGAAGACCTCAAACCATCGGGTTCAGAATGGTCCCTTACTTAAGCCACTTGTAATGAAATGATTTGTGCAATAATTTAACCAAGCCTAAGCAACATTTATTTCCAAGGATAATTTACTCCTAAGTTCGCATGCATAAGTACAAAGCTCATATCTAAGTTTGCATATAACATATTTTTCATGTTTGTATACAACCTATTTACATATAATCTAGGTCCGAATTTGCATGCATAAAGGTAAATTAACATACGGCAAGCATACAACTTAATAAGCACATTGTACTCATACATGTGGGGAATACAGATAAATGGCAATTGCACAATCATGCGTAATAAAGAGAAGTAATCATGTTCGTAATACAAAGGGATAATTAATAGGGGCAATTATGCATAAAATATGATGAAAAGGACTTAGTTCAGTGTGTTTGCGTTCGTGTACCATTCGTAAACGTTTTCGAACGGTAAACAGAAGGTTCGTGTTCGTGTAGCGTTCGAGAGCACATTTGAACGGGACCAGACCTGATACATGATAAAACTAAGAAAATACGTGCGCATTCGTGTAGCGTCCGAAAACGCATTCGAACGGTAAACAGAAGGTTCGCGTTCGTATACCGTTCGAGAACGCGTTCGAACGAAACCAGACCTGATGCATGCAACACATACATAGACAAACGAATCTACAATATAAGACCTCACGTGTCCGATTGAACTCATTCCTATCCAATCATGTGTACCTCGCCCGGCGCGGCAAAGCATCGTGGTAAAGGATTTTAACCCCTCGAAATAGAGGACCTTTCATCGTACTTACTAAGTCCATGCGCTAATAATAAAATGCATATAAGAGATAAAAAGTAACAACAATATCAGACTTCGTATTCCTGATTGAACACATCTCACATTCAACCGGATATACACCGTCTCGCGCGGCAAAACATCTTGGTAAAGGATTTTAACCCCTCGAAATAGAGGACCTTTAATAGCACTTACTAAGCCCATGTGCTTTACCTTATCATTACTCAAACAAATGACATGCATAATTTAAATAGCGGAAAATGAATCAAAACAACATAAAACAAAATATGCGCCATTTGCTCAAGTGGTACGTGGAGTTGTATCCCAAGTACAGATCGCACTACCATCCATTCGGATTCGGCTACATAATTTATGTCTGGGTTTCCATCCTATATACCACAAGAGGCGACACATTTTCCATTTTATTCAAAACCACAACATGAATCCATGAACGACTCTTATACGAAATAAATAACTAAAACAATTAAAAGATGAATAAAAAATGAATACAAAAAGTACCCTCAGGTCTAACCTTTTATGTCGACTCTTGGAAGTACCGTACACGGTTGTCGGAAGGGGGGATGCTCTGCAATTCCTCCGGTTCACTGGTTCAACGTTTCCCTTTACTGCTTCGCTGTTCGGGCTGCTGTTTTCCCTCCGTTTTGCTGCTGTTTTGCTGCTGTATTCTTACTGTTTTAGGTGATATTAGAGTGCAATTTTTAGTTACTGTTTTGGGGATTTAGGGGCTGTGATTTTCGGTAGTTTAGGGGGATTATATGGGGCTGCTGTTTCGGTGGATGTAGGGAGGAGGAGGAGAGAAAATTATTTGTTGCTTTCTTGAGTGTATTATGTGTGAATGAGCTAGGTTGTCAATGCCTTGCAGAATTTTTGTGGTTTGTATGAATGTGCTAGCCCCTTGGATGTGTGGTGGAGGCTTCTTTTTATAGGCAAGGGCTAGGGTTAAATCTTATTGGAGAAGGAATGAGAGATCATGCAATAAAGGTGAGATATTTTTAGTGTTATACAAGGAAAATAAAAGATTGATTGGAGACAAGATTTGGCTAAATTGGGATGTGATTTATTTTGTTTAGGTAAGTGGTTTTGTTATTTTAGTAGGTGATTATTTTATATTTGGTATGTGATTTATAGATTTGCTTTAATTTCACCATGTGTTAAATATGCATTTATTTAATTTGGATGTGTTTTATGGGCTTTGGTGGGCTAATTTCACCGACGCCGTTCGAACGTCGATTGGAACGCTACACGAACGCCCGCAATCTGCTTGACGTCCGAACGTGGTCACGAACGCAGCACGAACGAAAAATAGTGAACTTGTGAAATGAATCTGATGACATGCTTATTCTGAATTTCCCCTTCCGACGTCCGTTTCCCGTGAATTATGTGACTTAAAAGGTAGTGTCTCCAAATGAGACTCATTATAGAGACTTATATGCAAAAATGCAATGCCTACAGATAGCCTACAAATAAGCACACCTGTGAACATGGCCCTAACTCAGTAGTCTTATTCTTCAGCACATGTGATGGACACCCCTATATGCGAAAATATTGTAAACTATCTTTACGACCACTCCGCAACTCTAAGGGAGTCTTAGGAACAGAATTAAATGGAACTACATTTAGGATATACATTGCAGTTTGCAATGCATACCCCCATAAAGAACTAGGAAGAGAACTATAACTAAACATAGATCTTATAATGTCTAGTAGAGTCCGATTTCTCCTCTTTAGAACACCATGATGCTGCCGCTCCGAAGGCTGCCCATGTTGGGATATATGCCCAAGAGCATAATGTAATATGTAAATATGATTTTATTTTAAGTAATAAATGATGTAATTATTCATTTATTAAAATTTTGATTTTAAAGTTGCATATTATAAATTATCATGTATGCCATTGGATACTAAATGTACTTTTAGATTTAGTGTATAAGTGTTATACACAAGAGGATTTAAATATGAAATTAGTGATCCTAAATAGTCCGTAGAGAGGAAACAAAGACGGGCATTTTGTTTGTGTGTAGTTGAAGACGTTTTACATAGATATGGAATCCACTCATTCTTGCGAGAAGTAGATGAGTATCTTCCTTAAGCGTTGATTCGGTACTTGAACGGCTAGAGTGCTCAAGTCTTTCTATTACGAATAGAAAGATTAATATTCATAATAGTTATGAATAAATCGTTCATTAGAGAATCAATGATACTTATGGCACAAAATAATTAGAGGGGTATAACAGATATTATGACCCGGCTCTAATTATGAGATACTCGTGGAGGGTCAATCTGTATGCAGTGGTTATATCGGTGGATGCCGTTGACTTTCGGTATAAAATATATCTGTAGTAACAAGAGTGCAGCTTTAGGTTTTTAGTGGAATAACCTAAAGTTAATAATTCAGAATATTTAATTAAAGAGTTTTAATTAATATTTCGAGATTATTGGAGCTCGGAACTGTAGGTCCATTTGATCCCCGTTTTAACTTGTTACCTTATAGGAATCCATGGAATAATTGGATAGTCCAATTATGAACTCACTTGAAAAATATTTAATAATTGAGAATTATTTATTGATATAATTATTAATTTGATTAATAATTATATAATATCACACTTTGGAATTATATATTAAAGTGTTTAATATATAATTTTTATATTAATGATTATTAGATAATCATTTAATATAAGATTTGATTTTTAAAATCAAATATGTAATTTATATCATGATATAAGTTACATGTTAAATTTTAATTTCAAATTAAATGATATTTGATATTATATTTAATTTTGAAATTAATAATTTTATTTCGTTCGCCCGAATTAAAATCTAATTTCAATTCCGCGTCGAAATCTAATTTCGTTTAATATATCGAATATATTAATTAATCGATTAATTCCAAATTAATCGTTCTCTCTTTAAATGATATTTTATCCCAGATAAAATATCTCCGCAATTAATCCTAGATTAATTTTCTCTCTCATCTTATTAATCCCATATTAATTAAAAGTGCAAGTCATACGTCATCGGTGAATCTTTGGGAAGCGACCCATGAGATCCCCGGATATACTGGCAGTAAATGCGGTCGTCGGACTATCCGAACACGTAAGTACCAAGTACTATATTTTACCGATTTACAAGACAAGGTTGGCTTCTTGCAAAACACCATGCCTACC
>SKCR01052474.1:0-25430 GCA_019454045.1 Zanthoxylum bungeanum | reverse complement strand
TTTAAAATTTAGAATCGTCCCATTTTTTCAAATCAATCAACAACCTGTTAGATACTAGTAATCATTTGACCTCATAAAATTAAAGATTAGATATTAAGTCCTCGTGGGAATCGATACTTTATACTACTTAACGATACGTTGCGCTTGCGTTTATGCCTGTGTGTTTTAAACCGGTCAAAGTTTTTGGCGCCGTTGGCAAGGACTTATTTATCTTTCACTATTAGTTTTAAGGTTAGATACGTTACTTGTATTTAATTTCTTTTTACTTATTGTTGTTGTTTTCTTGTGTTTCAGGTTCTCAGAAACTACATGAGACAAACCAGAAGCTTTGAACCCCGACCGCTTGACCCTTAAGATTGAATCAGACAGTTGAGAAGGGAAAGGCGGGAGAGCCAAGAAGCTTTATTAAACATGGAACCTGAACCGTTGAATGTTGCACCACCAATTCCCATTCGAGACAGAACATTCCGGTGGTTGACAGACTCATTCTTGTATGTACTTCCTCCCTTACCAGCAAATGCGGGTGACATCAAAACATGCATTCAGATGATTCAGCAGTCAGTGTAGTTGGGGGAAATGCAACTGAAGATCCTAATGCCCACACTCAGAACAACTTCCTGGAAGTTTGCGGGTACTTTCAATTACAACCGAGCAGGGGCTGAAGAAGCAATAGACTAATACGAGTTTTTCCATACTCCTTGAAGGACAGAGCTAAAGCTTGGCTACATTCACTACCAGCAGGTTCTATCACAACTTGGAACACTCTAGCCACAAAATCCTTGCAAATACTTTCACACCAGCCAGAACTGCAAAGTTAAGGAATGACATCACATCAATCATGAATGCAACAAGTTCAGATCCCTTTGCGAAGCTTGGGAAGATTCAAAGATTTACTCCAGAAATGTCCTCATCCTGAGATTCGCAAATGGCTACAATTCAAACCTTCTCAATGGACTTTCTGGAATAAGGACTACAATCGATGCTGATGCTGGAGGAGCTTTGATGGCAAAGGGAGAAGATCAAGCCGGGACTTAATTGAAGAAATGGCCAACAACAATCCTTGTGGCCAATAGAAAGGAACATGATCCAAAGAATTGCATGGAATTTATGAAAGGTGGAGCCATACAAGCAGTCACGCCAACTAGTCAGAATGCCAAATTCATAGAGACTCTTACTTTGGATTCTATAATAGTCCCAAGGAAAGATTAAGCATAATGAAATACAAAACAAAGAATATATATATAACATGAAGTATGGCGGAACATACTTACAATATCTTGTGATGAAGAAAAATCAAGCAAGATGGAAGCTCCAAGGTGTGGATGATTTTCGCCAACCGGGGAAAGATGTGGAAAGCTCCAAGCTTTGAGTATTCCATCCAAGCTCTATGATGGTTTCCCTATCACCTCTTTTGATCCCTTGAAGGTGCTAGCCTTGCTTTGAGGAGATGTTCCAAACAATCCACTTTCTTCAAGCTTTTGGCAACCAAAATGAAGAAGATGAAGACCAAAAAACTGCATGCTTTTTCGGCCAAGTGAGAGAGAGAGAGAGAGTTTTCTTTTTGTTCTAATTGATTTTTGATACCAAAAATCAATTTATATTTATGCCATAATATTTATTAATAATATAAATCTATGACACAAGCCATGCAAAGGCTTAGAGTGTCAAACACTCAAATTCCATGCATAACATTAGAGTGTATTATACACTATCACCATGCAATGCATTATCAATAAAATAATACATATAATGACATGTGTCATGTGGGCCCCACACGTTTCCAAATGAAAGTGGGCCCACGTCCACTCACGCGTTCGGGTTCGATATTTCTGAAATACCGAACTTGCGTCGCGACGTTAATTAAATCGAATTTAAATAAATAATCGCGCCTAGCGAAATTATTATTTACGTCGCTAACGAACTTAATTCTAAATTAAACTCGTATGCCCGAATTAAAATCTAATTTTAATTTCGCGTCGAAATCGAATTTCAATTATTATATCGAATATAATAATCTTACTGATTAATTCCAAATTAATCGTTCTCTCTCTCTAAATAAGGCACTTTATCCGAGATAAAGTTTCTTCGTTTCTCCCCAATTAATCCAAGATTAATTAAGTTCGAATCAAATATCATAGGTGAATCTTCAGGAAGCGACCCAAGAGATCTCCGGATATGTTGGCAGTAAATACGGTCGTCGGATAATCCGAACACGCACGTACCTCGTACTACGTTCTTACCGATTCACAAGACAAGGTTGGCTTCTAGCAAAGCGCCATGCCTACCCAATTCTCCAGAAATATTCTTATAGGAATATAAGATCTATATCAAGCGTAGTATACCGTAGTATTGCGTACATCGATCCAGTATCGGATGATCACATGCTAGGCCTAGGGCTGGAGATGTGTTGCCCCGTACGAAACATATATCGGACATCAAGCAACTAGTCTCTTTAAATCGGACAATCCTGACCTAGTCATATTGTCCCGACGGTTGCAACCTTTTATAGAGTACTAGTTCTGTGTCCTGCGTGATCATCACCTCCATATGTCTGAAGCGATACTTCCATCTTGACATCACATCCAGTACACTACGATTCTCGATAAACCCAGAAGAGGTGTACACAGAACCGGTTAAGGTCCCCAACCACCAAAACCAAAGTTTACCGATTGTCGCAAGTACTAGCGATGTAAGTCTCAGGTTAAGACCATATACACCTACCCTGATGCGGCCTCCCATAGACACCTAGACATACTACCAATGGGATTCCGCGGGGTCTATCCAGAGCGAAGCTTTTTCCGTACCATCGGTAAAACACACAACCTCCTATCGCACTTGCATAAGTATCCAATACTTAAATATATGAGAACTATGCCGTTGTGCCCTCACAACGTGCACAAGCGCAATACTAGCCTATTCCGCATTATCGATGTCCAGTCTCGATAATACTACTACGGCTAGGGATATTTAATGATTAAACCTTTATGGATTGATACTGTCTCATATCATCTCAATCCAGTACTAATCATATGGACTTTCGCCATTTATATATCAAAGTAAATAATATTACAAAATGGCAAAAGGCAATTTCATTATTACATAGTTAATTTTGTACAATAATACAATATCATTTACAAACAGTGACGCTATGGGACACAATGTCTAACAATCTCCCACTTGGCCTATAGCCAGTCACTCAAGCATCTAATACCCGAACTATGTATGTGTCGTTCAAAAACTTGCTGAAGAACAGCCTTCGTCAGCGGATCTGCAATGTTGTCATCTGATGTGACCTTCTCGACTTTTACATCGCCACGATGTATAATCTCCCGAATCAGATGGTAACGTCGAAGAACATGCTTGGACCGTTGATGAGACCTTGGTTCCTTAGCCTGTGCTATAGCCCCGTTATTGTCACAATACAATGGAACGGGCTCAGCTGCTAACGGAACTACTCCTAATCCGATTAGGAACTTTCGGATCCAAACTGCCTCCTTTGCTGCTTCAGATGCAGCGATGTGTACTCCGCTTCTGTTGTTGAATCGGCAACAGTATCTTGCTTGGAAGATTTCCAGCTCACTGCTCCGTTATTCAAACAAAAATGTACCCGGATTGTGACTTGTAGTCATCCTTGTCGGTTTGGAAACTTGCATCGGTATACCCAGATACCGCAAGTTCTCCACCTCCATAAATTAAGAAAGCATCCTTAGTTCGTTTAAGATACTTAAGGATATTCTTAACTGCTATCCAGTGACCTTCACCTGGATCGGCCTGATAGCGACTGCACATGCTCAAAGCATATGAGACATCAGGTCGTGTACATATCATGGCATACATGATCGATCCGACTGCCGAGGCGAACGGTATCCGACTCATGTGGTCTCTCTCTTCCTGAGTCTTAGGACACATGTCCTTAGACAGAGAGGTACCACGTACCATTGGAACCAATCCCCTCTTGGATTGTTCCATGTTGAATCGCTTCAACACTTTATCAATGTATGTACTCTGGGAGAGTCCAAGCAGCTTTCTAGATCTATCCCTGTAGATCTTTATTCCAAGAATAAAGGCTGCTTCTCCCAGATCTTTCATGGAGAATTTTAATGAAAGCCAAGCTTTCACACGACGTTAGCATGGGAATGTCATTGCCTATAAGCAATACGTCGTCGACATAAAGGACAATAAAAGTAAGTGCTCTCCCACTAACCTTCTTGTATACACAAGGGTCATCTACGTTTTGCACGAAATCATATTCTTTTATGATCTCATCAAAACGCTGATTCCATGACCGTGATGCTTGCTTCAATCCATAAATGGATCGATTTAACTTACAAACCTTGTTTGCAAGTCTAGGTACGATAAAACCGTCAGGCTGTTGCATATAAACATCCTCCAAAAGGTTTCCGTTAAGGAAAGCGGTTTTAACGTCCATCTGCCATATCTCGTAATCGAAATATGCAGCTATTGCAAGCATTATCCGAATGGATTTAATCATGGCAACGGGTGAGAAGGTTTCGTCATAATCAATACCATATTGTTGACGATACCCCTTCGCTACAAGCCTAGCTTTGTACGTTTGTACGTTGCCATCCATGTCGGTCTTCTTCTTGAAGATCCATCTGCATCCAATAGGCTTTATGCCTTCTGGTGCATCAACCAGTGTCCAAACTTGGTTGGCGTACATGGAATCCATCTCGGACTTCATGGCATCTTGCCATAAAGCGGAATCGATATTTTGTATCGCTTCCTCATACGTAGCCGGTTCATTATCCTCAATAAGATTAATATCTACATGAGGTGAGATCAGGAACCCATACCTCTCAGGTACTGTTCTGACTCTCTCCGACCTACGCGGTCCTTGTGTATGTGAAGTTTTGTGGTACAGACTCATCCCGGACGGTCTGTTCTTGTTCCGTCGTTGATTCATTGCCAGGAACAGTATCACTACGATCTTCATCGAGTTCTACTTTCCTCCCACTTACCACTGCATTTATAAAATCCTTCTCAAGGAAAATGCTTGTAGAGCAACAAATACTTTGTTCTCTTGTGGGTGATAGAAGTAATATCCTTTGGTTTCCCTAGGATATCCTACAAAAAGGCATTTATCAGTTTTGGGTTCAAGTTTGGTACTTTCCAAACGTTTAACATGTGCCCAGCATCCCCAAATCTTCAGGAAAGAGAAACCTGGTTTCCTTCCTGTCCATATCTCATATGGAGTCTGTTCAACAGACTTCGACGGTACCTTATTCAAAATAAGTATAGCACTGTTTAATGCGTATCCCCAGAAGGATATTGGTAGCTCAGTGCGACTCATCATTGACCTTACCATGTCCAACAAGGTGCGGTTTCTCCGTTCGGACACACCGTTTAATTGCGGTGTTCCAGGAGGAGTCCACTGTGAAAGAATACCATATTCTTTCAAGTAATCTTGAAACTCATAACTTAAGTATTCGCCACCACGGTCTGACCGTAATGTCTTAATACTCTTCCCTGTTTGTTTCTCCACTTCGTGTCGAAACTCTTTGAATTTCTCAAAAGTTTTCCGACTTGTGTCTCATAAGATACACATAACCGTAACGAGATGCATCATCTGTAAAGGTTACGAAGTAGTGAAATCCACCTCTAGCCTGGCTAGACATGGGCCCGCATACGTCAGTATGAACGAGAGCTAACAGTTCTGTGGCACGTTCACCTTTACCGCTAAAAGGTGATTTAGGCATTTTGCCTAAAAGACAAGATTCGCAGACGTCATATGAATTGGGATCAAATTCGTCCAAGTACCCACTCTTCGAAAGTGTGGATATGCGAGTCTTGTTGATGTGTCCTAGACGACAATGCCACATATAAGCTTCATCTTTTAGATTACTCCTTTTGAGCCTTTTGTTTGTCATTTTAGGAGATTCATTTATATTCAAAATATAAAGACCGTTATTTGCAACAGCTGTGCAAATTTCTGCATCATTTTTATATAAATAACACCCAGTGTTTCTAAATACAAAAGTGTAACCCTGCTGGGTTAACAAGGATACAGATATAATATTCCTAGTTAAACTAGGTACAAAATAACAGTTCAAAAGTTTAAGTACATGCCCTGAGGGCAGTTCTAAAACAAAGTCCCTACGGCCAAAACAGCAACTGGTGTTCCGTTTCCGACCCGTAGATCCATCTCCCCTGACGCCAGCATCCCTATCATGCAGATCCTGCACATCAGTACAAATATGAGCACCACAACCAGAATCAAAAATCCATTTTTAAAACTAGAAGTATTCATATTTATCTCAATAACAAACATACCAGAGGCGATAGCCTTGCCAGCCTTGATATCCTCCTTCTGCACAATGCTCATTTGGCAGTCACGTTTCCAGTGACCCCTCTTGCCGCAGTTAAGGCAGATGTCGCGAGATTTGTCCTTTGGCTTCCTAGAAGCCACTGTCAACTTGCCTTTGCCCTTTTTCTTGAACTTCTTCTTCCTCGCACCTCCAATTGCCTTGGGCCTAGCCTTTGGCGCATGAGAGGTCGATGCATAATGCGCCTCGCGCTTGCTCCCCTTTAGGAGTTCCCTTTCGGACTCCTTCAATACGGATAACAGCTCTCCAAGAGTGTCATCTGTATCCATCAACTTATAGTTGATGATGATTTGTTTCCAAGTATCGGGCAGCGATTGTAATATCATATCAATCGTCAGCTCTGCCTCCAAGACAATGCCCATATTGGCTAACTCATCTATGTCAGCGATCATTTGAGTCCCGTGGGCCTCAACTGATGCGCCGTCTGTCATCCGGGAGCGGAAGAGTTTCCTTACTAGCTCGTACCTCTTCATCCGCTTATTGGTGCGGTGAAGATCACGCAATCTTGCCATCATGTTATAGGGATCCAAGTCCCTGTACTGGCGTCTGAAATGCTGGGTCATTGCAGCTAGCATAACTGACTGAGCTTGGTCACAATCGTCACTATGAGTCTTCCATAACTCTAGCTCCAGTGGCTCAGTGGGTTCAGCGGGAGAGGTCTCTGAATAGTATACAGTATCCTCTCAGCCCCAAGCACTATCTTGAGGTTCATTTCCCAGTCGGCAAAGTTTGTCCCTTTGAAGACATTATCGCCCATGATTATGTCGCGGATATTACCTTTGCCAATCATCTTGACAACTATAGTCCAACTATAAAGTCAACGATGTTATGGGTACAGTCAAACTGTTACAAGTAAAATAAAAATATTAGTCCAACTAATTATTTAAAATATTGACGAAATAATTTTGAAAGACGCGTAAGGCTAAGTATCTGAACGAAATTGCAAATTCAATAATAGCCTCCCACTATTTTCTTCAAGTTTCTAACCCTCTGTAGAGAACTCGGGAAATCGAATTTCCTAGTGGGCTAGGATCCCGTTAAATAACACACAACCTTGACTTTGGCCAATAAATTGTATGCTATTTAACTTAGGTAGATCTCCATGATCAATTGGATCTCATCCAATTCCTAGATCCGTTTAGGTGGACATCCAAGTCCGAAACATATGTATAATGCCAATGTAACCATTACATTTCCTAACCCTATCCTCCGAATCATCTAGGCCTTGGCTTTGGCCAAAAACAAACCTAATGATTCCAGTTAAGCGGGACCCATTGACGAGGAAAGTTTCGTAATCAATGTCGTTGGACAAAAAGTGATCTTGACTTTGGCCAATAAAAATCACGATTTGGACAAGACACCGATATGCAACAAAACTCTCATGATTCAAGTACATCCTTGATTGACAAAGGTCTTGACTTTGGTCAAAAACAAACCAATGCCAACTTCGGATCTTGAACAAGAACCATTCAATGGAAGGATATTCGCTTAATATAAATTGAGGGATTTTCGCGTAATTGGCAACCAATTTATTTATCTTTGTTAGGTCTCATCATCATACACCCTTAAGCATGCTTCTAAAACATCATAAAGCGCGTAAAGTAAATTAATAGTGATATGCGGATGGATATATAAACAACTTGTTCCTAGAACAAATCACTCCCTTTCCTCTCCCCGCTAGCACTATTCTACTACTACCCAATTACATAATACAATAAGAGAAACCTCATTTACATTGAGGGGAATTAGGTGAGAAGAGAATACAAAGAGATAAAGAGATAAGGCTGGACACGCAGGTCCAATTTATAATTCCAAATTTACAATAATTTCTAAAATTACCCTTTCCCTTCTAATATCCATCCGATATACACTATTCATTCATCACATACATATATATTCAAACAAGACATGCTTTTACAACCAATCTAATCCAATTAATTAGTCTTTGTTTAAGTGATCATCCAATGTTCAAACAACGGTTTGATTTTGCGCGAGTCCAACTCGATTGAGAATAAGTACATAGGGTACGAATTCGCGAATTATATCGAACTACTTATTAAATCTAATTTAATTCGTATTCAATACTAATTCAATTATTTAATTCCAAATTAAATGTTTACACTTTTAATGTGCTTTAAAGACTTAGATTCTAAATCTAATCTTATTGGGCCTCAAAGCCCAACTAACATCCAATGTTGAATTTAATTCAAGTCAAATGGACTTAGAATTGATTTATTAAGGCTTGGGCTTTGGTCAATGTGGGTCAAACCCAATTACCAAGCCCAAATAAGGAATCACCCTTAAGTGCCATAAAACCAATTTTAAGCCCATAAGGCCCAATTAAATTATTAAAGCCCATTAATTAAATTTTAATATTCCAAACATTAAATTCCAATTAATTAAAGTGTAATACCAAGATTAATGTATTAAACCAAATATTTCAAAAATACCCATTTAATTTATTAATCATCAATTTTTCAAAATAAATGTCCAACATTAATTTTAACAAAAATCAACTCCTTTACATGTCCTATGTATTCGGCCAAGGTGAGTTTTTTTTTGTCGATTTGTTTTTCAATCCGATTGAATTATTAATCTACGTCCCGTACACGTTCTAAGTCATCCAATGATCTTAAACACAAAAAATTTCAATCCACTCCAAGTAGCAACACATTCGGCCAAGGCATGAATTTGGGGAAAAATCATCCAATGCATTTTTCATAAAATTGATTCCATGTATCATCATTCTATATACATGTAAGCATTCTTATTAATCAAATTTCACAAGAACATGCTTCAATCAATTTCACCATATCATTCGGCCAAGGTCAAATTTTGGGGAAAAATCATCCAATGCATTTTTCATAAAATTGATTCCATGTAACATCATTCTATATACATGCAAGCATACTTATTCATCAAATTTCACAAGAACATGCTTTAACCAATTTTTATCACACCATTCGGCCAAGGTTAAAATTTGGGGAAAAATCATCCAATGCATTTTTCATAAAATTGATTCCATATAACATCATTCTATATACATGCAAGCATACTTATTCATCAAATTTCACAAGAACATGCTTCAACCAATTTTATCAAATTTTAACCTAAAGTATTTCATGCTTAACCATGGCTCTTGATACCATTGTTGGTTCTATAATATGTCCCAAGGAAAGTGCATCATACCATACAAATAAAGATTAAGTATGAAAACAACAAAGAAATATAAAACAGAAAGATGAATAATATAAACAATTGTATGAAGGAAGAATCAAGTGGTGATGGGAATCAACACAATGGATGAAATCAAGCCAAGATGGAGCTAAGATTAGTTTCGCCAAGGTGAGAAGTGTGGAAAGCTCCAAGCTTTGAGTATTCCAAGCTCTATGATGGTTTCCCTATCACCTCTTTTGATCCCTTGAAAGGTGCTAGCCTTGCTGTGAGGAGATGTTCCAAACAATCACATTTCTTCAAGCTTTTGGCAACCAAAATGAAGAAGATGAAGACCAAAAAACTGCATGCAGTTTTCGGCCAGTGAGAGAGAGAAGAGAGAGTTTTCTTTTTGTTCTAATTGATTTTTGATACCAAAAATCAATTTATATTTATGCCATAATATTTATTAAATAATAATAAATCTATGACACAAGCCATGCAAAGGCTTAGAGTGTCAAACACTCAAATTCCATGCATAACATTAGAGTGTATTATACACTATCACCATGCAATGCATTATCAATAAAATAATACATTTAATGACATGTGTCAAGTGGGCCCCACACGTTTCCAAATGAAAGTGGGCCCACGTCACTCACGCGTTCGGGTTCGATATTTCCGAAATACCGAACTTGCGTCGCGACGTTAATTAAATCGAATTTAAATAAATAATCGCGCCTAGCGAAATTATTATTTACGTCGCTAACGAATTAATTCTAAATTTACTCGTATGCCCGAATTAAAATCTAATTTTAATTTCGCGTCGAAATCGAATTTCAATTATTATATCGAATATAATAATCTTACTGATTAATTCCAAATTAATCGTTCTCTCTCTCTAAATAAGGCACTTTATCCGAGATAAAGTTTCTCCGCAATTAATCCAAGATTAATTAAGTTCGAATCAAATATCAAAGGTGAATCTTCAGGAAGCGACCCAAGAGATCTCCGGATATGTTGGCAGTAAATACGGTCGTCGGATAATCCGAACACGCACGTACCTCGTACTACGTTCTTACCGATTCACAAGACAAGGTTGGCTTCTAGCAAAGCGCCATGCCTACCCAATTCTCCAGAAATATTCTTATAGGAATATAAGATCTATATCAAGCGTAGTATACCGTAGTATTGCGTACATCGATCCAGTATCGGATGATCCCATGCTAGGCCTAGGGCTGGAGATGTGTCTGCCCCGTACGAAACATATATCGGACATCAAGCAACTAGTCTCTTTAAATCGAACAATCCTGACCTAGTCATATTGTCCCGACGGTTGCAACCTTTTATAGAGTACTAGTTCTGTGTCCTGCGTGATCATCACCTCCATATGTCTGAAGCGATACTACCATCTTGACATCACATCCAGTACACTACGATTCTCGATAAACCCAGAAGAGGTGTACACAGAACCGGTTAAGGTCCCCAACCACCAAAACCAAAGTTTACCGATTGTCGCAAGTACTAGCGATGTAAGTCTCAGGTTAAGACCATATACACCTACCCTGATGCGGATGCCCTCCCATAGACACCTAGACATACTACCAATGGGATTCCGCGGGGTCTATCCAGAGCGAAGCTGTTTTCCGTACCATCGGTAAAACACAACCTCCTATCGCACTTGCATAAGTATCCAATACTTAAATATATGAGAACTATGCCGTTGTGCCCTCACAACGTGCACAAGCGCAATACTAGCCTATTCCGCATTATCGATGTCCAGTCTCGATAATACTACGGCTAGGGATATTTATGATTAAACCTTTATGGATTGATACTGTCTAATATCATCTCAATCCAGTACTAATCATATGGACTTTCGCCATTTATATATCAAAGTAAATAATATTTACAAAATGGCAAAAGGCAATTTCATTATTACATAGTTAATTTTGTACAATAATACAATATCATTTACAAACAGTGACGCTATGGGACACAATGTCTAACACTTACCACTGGATCCACAAGTTCACCATATGGAGGAGCACCAGAACTAACCCAACATGAAGGACGGTGAATTATGTCAACAATTTCAACAGACAGGGGAACAATCCATATTCTAACACTTACAACCCATGGTGGAGGAATCATCCTAATTTTGCATGAGCCAACAATTCAGTCAACAACAGAACTATCCACCACCTGAATTCCAATTCCAACACAGAACAAAGGCCAGAGCAGGCAAATGAACCAGGAATAACAGAAGTGTTGACCTACATGAAAAAGATGGAAGCAAAACATGACTCTCAAGCAACAAGATATGATGCTATGTTTCAAAATCAAGTAGCATTGAATCAAAGCCATTCAGCCTCTATCAAAGCACTAGAGAATCAAATCGGACAACTAGCCAATGCTCAGAAATACAGACCGCCAAGTACCATTCCTAGCAACATAGAGCCAAATCCAAGGAACATGTGGAAGGAGCAATGGCATGCCATCATGTTAAAAAGCGGTACTGAAATCAACAAAGATGTTGGAGCCAAAACAGCTGTTGAGGAAGTTCCAATAGAAACAAAGCAACAGATGGAGGAAAAAGAAGCAAAGGAAAAAGAACAGATCACTACACCTCCACCTTTTCCTCAACGTCTCCAGAAGAACAAATTGGACAAGCAGTTTTCTCGGTTCCTGGAGATCTTCAAAAAGATGCATATCAACATTCCATTTGCAGAAGCATTGGAACAAATGCCCACCTACGCCAAATTCATGAAATATATTCTTTCACGAAAATGGAGATTGGGAGATTACGAGACAGTAGTATTAACAGAAGAATGCAGTGCCATCATTCAGAGGAAACTTCCCCCGAAGTTGAAAGATCCTGGCATTTTCAATGTTCCTTGCATCATAGGAGAACATAACTTTGGTAAGGCTTTGTGTGATTTAGGTGCGAGTGTTAACCTCTGAACCAAATAGCCTTGTGGAAGGAGATGGGGTTGCTTCTTTTACGAATATGATCCCAAGCAGCGTGGACAGAGAAAATAGGGTTCCCATTCCAAAGAAGGGTGTCTTGATTGCTAGCACAGGGGGGCCATGTAATAGAATGCCAAATCGAAGTGAGTTCTGGGGTACAGGTTGGGAAACTCCAGTGGTCATCCTCAATAATGTCCGACACCTTTGCTGTAAGTTATGTTCTATGGTTAGCCTACAAAAATCGCTTGGGAACAGCCGCCAGAATCACAAATAGAGGTATCACTACCTCTGGGGTTTGTGTTCTTTGCACTTCTGCAATTGAAACTCATAATCATCTTTTTTTC
This sequence comes from Zanthoxylum bungeanum, assembly GCA_019454045.1. Classification (NCBI taxonomy): domain Eukaryota; kingdom Viridiplantae; phylum Streptophyta; class Magnoliopsida; order Sapindales; family Rutaceae; genus Zanthoxylum; species Zanthoxylum bungeanum. The sequence goes on along the minus strand of SKCR01052474.1, from coordinate 12,619 downwards.
AACTGCTCCTTCACTGCTCAAATTTGGGAATCCATAGCTGCGAAGACTTTGGTGAAATGGCCTTTCCGAACTCTGCAAAGTATCATCAACTGGGCATCCATCCAGCTCATTAGCAAAGATAATTTCAGCACCTAATAGGTAGACTTACCACTGCTGCGACAGTTTATGCAATTTGGTATGAAAGAAATAGCCGCATCTTCCAAAAGACTGCCAGACCGAGACCAAAAATTATTAAGGATATTACGAACCAGATTAAAGAGAGGCTTCTCTTCATCAACAATTTGAAGAAATGGAAGCTCACATCCCATGTCCTTAGCGCCTGTGACCTGCATCCTGATTAGTTATTTCTTTTGCGTGTGAGGGAGCTGCATGGCGTTCATGGCTGATAAGGGCCTTTTGGCTTGAGCATTGTTAAGCTGCTTTATCGTTTTGGGTTGGGCTTCGTTTATAGGAATTTTGGCATGGTTCGGGAGTTGGGTTTGTTTGGGCATCTGATGCAGTCTCTTTGAGAGGTCTTTTGATTCTCCCTCGTATTGTTGAAATGGATTCAGGGCTTTTATTTTGTGTTTTTCTTTGATGTTCTGGGCTTCTTTTATAGGCTTACGTTTGCGCCTTGTTGTTTTGCCTCGTGCCTTTGTTTTTTCTTTTTTTGATTTCTGTTTGTAGGTGTTTTGCCCTTCTGGGGAATGCCCCTTAGCTCCTGTAAATTTTTTTCTTTTATACATTTTATCTTTTACAAAAAAAAAGTGTTAACTTGATGCCTTTCTCTATTTTCAGGAAATTACAGATTGGAGAAACAATGCCAACTTCAGTCTCACTACAACTTGCTAATAGAACGCTCGTATTTCCAAGAGGCGTAGTTGAGGATGTGCTGGTCAAGGTTGACAAATTCATTTTCCCAGCAGATTTTATTGTCCTTGATATGGAAGAAGACGCAGACGTGCCAATCATCCTCGGGAGACCATTCTTGGCTACAGGTAGAACCATTATTGATGTACAAAAAGGAGAACTAACCATGAGGGTACAGGACCAAGAAGTAACAATCAATGTTTTCAAGGCCATGAAAGTAATTCCTTTTGCCTTAGCATTTTATTTTATTGTAATTTTCTTTTCAGTATTTACTTTACCGGATTTTTACTTTATGTATTTTATTTTCAAGTTTTTACTAGCCCTAGTTATGTGTGGTAATTAATTAGTTATCTGGGGTTGTGATGACTTTTAATATCACCGGTTTATAAGGGGTTATATTATAGTTTGGGAAATATAAAGATTTATTTATTGAGTCTCAATCTTAATGATTTTTAATTAACTGGCTATTAATAAAATTGTTTAGGTAAACTTAAAATGAACTAGACATAGGGATTTTAAGTTTAAGACCTCAGACTCAATAGCCCACGATCTTCCTTGAGGATATATAACCCTTTAATAGATTTCCTTACAGGATAGGAATATACCTGTCGGGCGGGGGTAGCCAAAATTGGAACTTAAACTTAATGAATCCAGATAATTTGGTTGACATAGACATATGGTTCAATTGGGTTAAACTTGGTATTTGTGTCTGACCATCGACAGAGGCTTACACATAATTTAGTGTTCCATGTTAATGAATCAATATATTACCCAACTTTAAGATAACCACTTCATCTTTAAAATGATATTGGAAGGAATCACAACCCTAGATAGTTTTTTAATATTGAATTTTCTTAAAACCTACATTCGAACAATTTTATTTAGTTGTTTTTAAATTTATAATCGTCACCATTTCAAATCAATCAAACAACCTGTTAGATACTAGTAATCATTTGACCTCATAAAATTAAAAGATTAGATATTAAGTCCTCGTGGGATCGATATTTTTATACTACTTGAACGATAAGTGCGCTTGCGTTATACGTGTGTGTTTACGCCGGTCAAAGACTCGAGCCGGGGTAACTGTATGGGTTTTATTGGTAGAATCCGGTAACGCAGCAGAAACGGTGGAAAATCAAATTTTCTGATTTCAAAAATTTTTCTCAGATTAATTAAATAAACATATTTATTTATTTACCCAATGATAAAATTATGAAATAAAATTCAATAAATCAAATTTATGCGAATTTACCGAATTGCCCTTACACTTGGCATTTTTTTCATTTTAGTCCGAAATTGTTCAAATCAATTTTGGATGATTCTAAATCATTTCTAAGATGAATTTAACATGTCCCAAATGTCAAAACACCAAAAGCAACAAAAATCCCAATTTTGAGCCTAAGGCCAAGAGCCTCACAAGGTGGGGGGGGGGATTGTGCATTTTGCACTTCCATGGTTCAAAACACATCAAGGAAAAATCCAATCAACCCAATATTTTACATGCATCATATAAACACATAAATACACCATATAAATGAAAAGCCCCAAATTTGTAAGTGGTCTTAAACCCTAATTTTTCAATTTCTTCAAATTGGACAAATTTGACCAAATTGGTTAAATCAATTACTTCAATCATGTTTCTTCCATCCAAATCAAGTATCAACACAATGAAATAACTATAGATCAAATCTAGGCCATTTAAGAGTGGGTCAACAACTCTAGATTAGCAACAAGGTTCTAAAAACCATAAAAGAATACTTATTACTACTTTTTTTTTTTTGGAAAATTACGTTCGTCGTTGTTATTATTATTACTAGAGAGGAATACATACTTATTACTACACTAGTAACATCTTCCAACTTCATACATGCTTAACCCCTTCATCAAACTTTCATCCATAAAAAACACAAAGAATAATGAATAGAAAAACTTAAGAACATCACCAAGTGAAGCCCACAACAAGAGGAACAAATTACTCTCTAATGGAAGGTTGGAAATACTTACTAAATTCCAAGCTTTTCTTTGATTATCTTTTCTTTTTCTCTCTACTTCTTTGCTTTGTTTTAATGGAGTTTTGATAAAGTGTATTAGGTTTTAATAAACCTAAATGAAACAAAACAATATATACTTGCTACCAAAATCACCGTGGCGAAAACAAGATATATTAATTTCAATTTCATTTGAATTTCATTAAACCAAGTTGATAAAATGATCATTACACTTTAATGATAATTTTCAACAAGTCAACAATGGAAAATTGTCATTAAAACAAATATCAAAACCTTAAGATATTTATATTTTAATTAATTTAATCATTTAACAAATAAATAAATAATTAATTAATTAAATACAAATATATTAAAATATATGTATTATATTTACATTAAATATTAAATACATATATACATTTATGATATTAGTCAAATATATCAATTTGACTATTAATTAATGTGTATTGAAATTAATCATGTATTAAATGTAAATACACAAAAATTAAGGAAATGACTATCGGGTCCCTAAACTTGTATTTTGCGTTTAACCTTTAAACGACTTTATAAATAATCAATATTATTTATAAATGTTGCTCTAGTGCTCTACAAGTATATTTCATTATTGAGACTCTCTAGATTCAGGCATATCCGTCACGAAATCCAATTTCGTGTCCATAATCTTTCCACCCGTAAATTATGACGATCACTGATAAACTCGCTGAATTATACAGGTCGAGGTCATGGAAAATGTATAATCCTCTGTCACAGGTATCCGGATAAATCCCAGAGATATAGATGTAAACGTCAAATCTCTATAGGGATTATCCAGTCGACTATTCTATTAGCAATTTCAAAAAGAATGTTTAGAACTGGCTTCTAAACTGTACCACGGGCCCATGGTTTTATCTGATTGCTAATCATATGGACTACCTATGCTCTGATACACAGAACTGACGGATCCTATCTTGATACGCACATGACACCCTGAGGATCTATCTACACCCAACGAACACAGGCGGAGGTTTGATCTTAATAGATCGGTGACGTGACTGCCATCTAAGTATAAAAGATGTCTCATGTGCCCACAGTGGCATCTCAAGTCTAAGAATCACAAGTGCTGCTCAACCAGACAAGATTCTTATTGACGTTGGTGTACCATCCATTAAGAATATTCGGTGAGTCGTTCAGTGTTTATCCGCTATAAACACCTACCCGTCTATACTAGTCTCCAAGACTTATGGTTCATTGAGAAACCATTGGAATCATATATTCTAGTATACGACATGTACCGGTCTCAACGGGTTTGATATACTGACCAAGTAGTGTAAACCTTGACCAGGAATGTCTGAGAATGACAACGTCATGATACAACTCAATGTCAGTTGCGACGTTTTTGCAACTGTACCATGACTAGTCATTCTAAGGTCATTACATATTTACAATATTAAAAGATACATTATATTATAGAAACTGCATATATATTATTCAAAATAAAGTGTGTTTTACAGAAGTATTCATAAAGAAATACAAACCGGGAATTGGCGCTGTGAGCACCAACCCCAATAGTAACTTATACTTCAAAATTCTTACCTGATAACTTTAATCAACACTTGGAAAATTTAACCATAATAAACATAGCCATTCCCCTAAGGGATCACACCACTTGCAGACACCGATGCCCAAGCCCTACATAACATAATTCCACTCTTAGGATGATTTACTTAGAAGATTCAACATTCTTCCAACAGAGCGGCCTTTCACCCAACCAACATCCACTTTCATGCCAACAAGCATGACAAAACCTCGGTGGGACATACCCGACCCGAGCCGATACAATAACTTTCCCACAAGAGATGTTCTCTCTTTGTGCCATTTAACAATTAGACATGAGGGAGAAACTTAACCCCATGCCAACTAACACAATAACGCCTCGATGGGACATTAACCTAACCCTGAGCCGATACAATCACTTAGCACAAGGGAATGTTTCACTCCTTGTGCCATTTAACACTTGGCCAATGGGGGGAGTGTTAGACATTATGTCCCATAGCGTCACTGTTTGTAAATGATATTGTATTATTGTAACAAAATAACTATGTGATAATGAATTGCCTTTGCCGTTTTGTAATGTTATTTACTTTGATATATAAATGGCGAAAGCCCATGATTAGTACCGGATTGAGATGATATAAGACAGTATCAATCCATAAAGGTTTAATCATTAAATATCCCTAGTCGTAGTATTATCGAGATCGGACATCGATAATGCGGAATAGACTAGTATTGCGCTTGTGCACGTTGTGAGGGCACAACGGCATAGTTCTCATATATTTAAGTAATGGATACTTATGCAAGTGCGATAGGAGGTTGTGTTTTACCGATGGTACGGAAAACAGCTTCGCTCTGGATAGACCCCGCGGAAAATCCCATTGGTAGTATGTCTAGTGTCTATGGGAGGCCCGCATCAAGGTAGGTGTATATGGTCTTAACCTGAGACTTACATCGCTAGACTTGCGACAATCGGTAAACTTGGTTTTGGTGGTTGGGACCTAACCGGTTCTGTGTACACCTCTTCTGGGTTTATCGAGAATCGTAGTGTACTGGATGTAATGTCAAGATGGAAGTATCGCTTTCAGACATATGGAGGCGATGATCACGCAGGACACAGAACTGGTACTCTATAAAAGGTTGCAACCGTCGGGACAATATGACCAGGTCAGGATTGTCCGATTAAAGAGACTAGTTGCTTGATGTCCGATATATGTTTCGTACGGGGCAGACACATCTCCAGCCCCAGGCCTAGCATGTGATCATCCGATACTGGATCGATGTACGCAATACTACGGTATACTACGTTGATACAGATCTTATATTCCTATAAGAATATTTCTGGAGAATTGGGTAGGCATGGCGCTTGCTAGAAGCCAACCTTGTCTTGTGAATCGGTATAGACGTAGTACGAGGTACGTAACGTGTTCGGATTATCCGACGACCGGATTTACTGCCAAAATATCCGGAGATCTCTTGGTCGTTCCTGAAGATTCACCTATGAATTGATTCGGACTTCTTCTTAATTAATCTTGGATTAATTACGGAGAAACTTATCTCGGATAAAGTGCCTAGTTTAGAGAGAGAACGATTAATTTGGAATTAATCGACAAAATTATTTATTTTGATATAATAATCGAAATTCGATTTCGACGCGAAATTAAAATAGATTTTAATTCGGGCAACGAGTTAGTTTAAAATTAATTCGTTAGCGACGTAATAATAATTCGCCAGGCGCAATTATTTATTTAAATTCGGTTTAATTAACGTCGCGACGTAAGCTCGGTATTTCGGAAATATCGAACCCGAACGGGAGTGGACGTGGGCCCACTTTCATTGGGAAACGTGTGGGGCCCACATGACACATGTCATTACATTGCATGGTGTTAGTGTACAAAAAACACTCTATGGCATTGCATGGTGATAGTGTATAAAACACTCTATGGCATTGCATGGTGATAGTGTACAATTCACTCAATTGGTTTGCATGGAGTTTGAGTGTTGGACACTCTAAGCCATTGCATGCTTTGTGTCATAGATTATTATAATTAATTAAAATTATGGCGCATAATATAAATTGATTTTTGGTAAAACAAATAATCAATCACCAAATTCTCTCTTCTCTCTCAAATTGCCGAAACTTCACATTGAAGGGCAAAGGAAGATTTGATCTTCCATTCTCCATTTTTGCTAGCACAAGCAAGGGATCAAAGGAGGTGATAGGGAAACCATCAAAGAGCTTGGAATACAAAAGCTTGGAGCTTCAAGTCTTCTTCTTCCCTTGGCCGAAACCAACCAACCAACTTGGAGCTTGGAGATTCAAAGGTTTTGTTCATCTTCTTCATCACATCACTTTGTAAGTATGATTCCGCCATGCTTCAAGTCTTTTATATATATCATTTATATTTCATATGCTTAATCTTGTTTGGGACCTATATAATAGAAACCAACAGGGAGAAACTCCAAGCCCATTCCAACTAATACAATAACACCTCACAGAAACATAACCTGACCGGAGTCGATATAATCACTTGGCTATAAGGGAATGTTCCCTCCTTGAGCCATTGAACACTTTCACATAGGGGAGAAACTCCAACCCCATGCCAACTAACACAATAAGGGCTAGGTGGGACATTACCCGACCCTGAGTCGATATAATCACTTCGCCATAAGGGAATGTTCCCGTATTGTGTCATTTAACACTTGGTCATGGAAAAGAAACTCCAACCTATTCCAACTAACATAATAATGCTTTGGTGGGATAACCCAACCCCGAACCGATATAATCATTTGGCCATAATAGAATATTCCCTCCTTGTTCCATTTAACACTTGGCCATAGGGGAGAAACTCCAACCCCATGCCAAATAACACAATAAGGCCTCAGTGCGACATAACCCGACCCCGAGCCGATACAATCACTTTACCACAAGAGAATGTTCCCTCTTTGTGCCATTTAACACCTATCAATGGGGGAGAAACTCCAACCTCATGCCAACTAACATAATAAGGTCTCTGTGGGACTTAAATCGATCTCGAGCCTATATAATCACTTGGCCATAAGGGTGTTGAGTTTCAGTCAAGTCACAAGGATCATAAATCATGCATAAACGAGTGAATACATATCAAAGGAGGTGCGGAATAACTCACATTGATCGGTAGAGATGCAAACAAAGATGGACCAAATTCGCACTTCATGTTTATGCCTCCCTCCAAGCTCGGCAATGACAGTGAACTGCAGCTCCATTTTCGGCTTGGGGTGGTCCTCCATTGATGCTCCAAGCTCCAAGCTTCACAAGGTGATTCCTTGCTCACGAAATCATTCCCTAACACCTTTGTATTCCTGCATGAGTGTGCTATCACATAGATCTTGCAACAAGATCATTTCTTTCTCCTTTATTGATCGGTCAAACCAGAAAATTGAGGAGAAGAATCGGTCAAGACCGAGAGAGAGAGAGAGATGAAGAAGAAGTTTTTTGTTCCAAAAAGCCTAATACCGTAAATGGGAGAGAGAGAATGAGTTAGAAAATAAAAAAATTGTAAAAGGTGGTTAAAAGGGGAATGAATTTCCAAAAAATATTTAATAACCATTTACTTTTCTATTCACAAAAAGAAAAGCATTAAATGCTTGTCTATCACCTCAAATCAATTCACATCAATCACTCAAATGTCACATCACTCAAAGTGACATGTGATTGACGCTTGATTTGACTTGCGTGCCGCACTCGAATTCGAAATGCGAATGCGCTCGCAAACAATCCGGGCTCGGGTTCGCTAATTCCAAATTAACGAATTTTCCGTTGCGTCGTAATTAAATGATTACGCCTAGCGAATTCACTATTCGCGTCGCTAACGAATTAATTCCAATTAATTCGTTCGCCCGAATTAAAATCTAATTTCAATTCTGCGTCGAAATCTAATTCGTTATAATATATCGAATATAATAATTTATCGATTAATTCCAAATTAATCGTTCTCTCTCTTTAACGATATTTTATCCGAGATAAAATATCTCCGTAATTAATCCCAGATTAATTTTTCTCTCTCATCGAATTAATCCCAGATTATTTAAAGTGCGAGTTATACGTCATCGGTGAATCTTCAGGAACCGACCCATGAGATCTCGGATACGTTGGCAGTAAATACGGTCGTCGGACTATCCGAACACGGAAGTACCTCGTACCACGTTTATACCGATTTACAAGACAAGGTTGGCTTCTAGCAAAGCGCCATGCCTACCCAATTCTCCAGAAATATTCTTACAGGAATATATAGATCTGTATCAAGCGTAGTATACCGTAGTATTGTGCATATCGGCCCAGTATCGGATAGTAACGTGCTAGGGCGGGGCTGGATAAGTGTCTGCCCCGTCCGAAGCACATGTCGGATGTTGGTAACTAGTCTCTATAATCGGATATGCATGACCTAGTCATAACATCCCGATGGTTGCACAACACTTAAGAGCACTAATACCGTATCCTGCGTGACATCATCTCCACTATGACTGAAGTGATACTTCCGTCTTGACATCACACCCAATACACTACGACTCTCTGATAAACCCAGAAGAGGTGTACGCAGAACCGGTTAAAGCCCTGTACCACCAAGACCAAAGTCTATCGATAAACCCAGAAGAGGTGAACACAGAACCAGTTAAGATCCCCCACCACCAAAACCAAAGTTTACCGATTGTCGTAAGTATTAGCGATGTAAGTCTCAGGTTAAGACTATACACACCTACCTTGATTTCGGCCTCCCATAGACACCTAGTCATAATACCAATGGGATTCCGAAGGGTCTATCCAGAGCGAAGCTGTTTCCCGTACCATCGGTGAAACACAACCTCCTATCGCACTTGCATAAGTATCCAATACTTATATATATGAGAACTATGCCGTTGTGCCCTCACAACGCACACAAGTGCAATACTAGCCTATTCCGCATTATCGATGTCCAGTCTCGATAATATCCGGCTAGGATATTTAATGATTAATCCTTCGGGGATTGATACTGTCTCATATCATTCTCATCCAGGAACTAATCATAGGGACCTCCTTTCATTTATATATCTATGGTGATCTAATCACAAATGATGAGAGTGCAATTTCCTTGTCACATAGTTAATTTGCTACAACAACACAATGATCTATGCAAATAGTGACGCTATGGGTCATTTTGTCCAACAATCTCCCACTTGGCACATAGCCAGTCACTCAAGGTCCCACACCCCCCCGAACTATGTACGGTTCGCTCAAATTGCTGAGGAAAGGTTTCGTCAGCGGATTTGTAATTATCATCTGACGCGATTTACACGATCATCACATCGCCACGATGTATGATCCGAACGAATCAGATGATATAGAAGTATATATCTGGATTGTCGATGAGACCATTAATTCTTTAGCCTGTGCTGATACCTAGCTCAGCTTCTAACAGAATCATATCTAATCTAATTAGATTTCTTATCGACCCAAATGGCTTCTATTGCTGCCTCAGCTACAGCAATAATACGAATTGTTGTTTATTCGGCAACAATTATCTTGCTCGGAATATTTCTAGCTTACTGTCCCGTTATTCAAACTTTATAGTACCGCAGTAGTATTTACCGGTTTGGAAACTTGCAGCAGTGATCCTAGTCACTTCAAGTTCTCATACTCCATAATTTAAGACAGCATTTAGTTCTCTAAGATACTAATAGATGTCCTTAACTTCAATCCAATGACTATCACTTGGATTGTCCTGATTGTGACTCCATATGCTCAAGCGTATGAGACACCATATCAAGTACATTTTAAATGTACATTTCCCAGAGAGTGTTAACAACTCCAAATCTATCCCAAACATAGTTGATATACATGGAATCCATTTCGGACTCATGGCACTTTGCCATAATAGGGAGTCGATACCTCGTATCACTTCCTTAAACGTAGTCGGTGGATATACCTTCATAAGATTGACATCTTTATGAGGTTAGATCAGAAACCATACCCTAGGTCGTTTTTGACTCTATCCGATCTACTCAGTTCTTGTGTATTCGAAGATTAATGGTACAGATTCATCATTGATGAACTATTGTGTTCCATTACGGACCTTGTGCCTTGAACAGTATTACTCCGATTTTCATCGAGTATCACTATCCTCCCACTGACCACTGCATATCGGTATTCCTCTCAGGAAAATCCGCATGGTGAACAACAATCACATTGTTCTCATGTGAGATTATAAGTACTATACTTATGGTTTCCCTTAGGATAACCTATATTGGCACTTATCCAATTTGGGTCCTTAGTTTGGTATTATCCAAACGTTATGCCTGGCATACCCAAATTATCAGGAATGAGAAACCTCGTTTCTTCCCTGTTAATATCCTATATGACATCTGTCAAACAGATTTATATGGAACCTTATTCTAAATAAGTTATTGCACTGTTAAAACTTATCAGTTGAAGGAAATGAAATGTAGCTCAGAGCGACTCATGATTAGCCTTATCATGTCTAACATGATTCGGTTAATCCGTTCGGACACACCGTCACTTTGACGTGTTCCGAGAGGAGTCCCCATTTGAAAGAATACTATACTCTTTCAAGTATATAAGAAACTTATTGCTTAAGTATTTTCCATTACGGTCTTACCGTGACGGTTATAATATTATAGCCGATCTGTTTGTCTATTTCGTGTCGGAACTCTAAAAGTTCTGATTTGTGTTCTTCAAAAGAAACACATAACCATAACGTGATGCCATATCCGTTTAAGGTCACGAAATATTCATGTTCACATCTAGCCTAGGTAGATATGGGCCCACTTACTTCACCATGAATAGGGCTAACAGGTCGGTGGCCATTATACTATTACCAAGTAAATAGTATTTTAGGTACTTTACCTAATAAACTAGATTCGCAGACCTTATTTGAATAGTCAAATCAGTCCTAGTACCCACTCTTCAAAAGTGTGGATATACGAGTCTCGTTAAATTGTGTCCTAGACAACAATGCCAAAAAAAAGTCTCTATTGATCAGATCAATTTGAGCTATTTATTTGTCATTTTATATGTTTGAGATTTTATTTATATTCAAAAATAAATTCTGTTATTTACATCTAATGTATTTATCTCAGTATCATTTTATATAATAAAACACTTAGTGTTCTATAATATAAAGGTTTTATCAGTAACGGATTAAACACTGATATAGAGATAATGTCTCTAGTCAAACTAGTTACATTATAACAGTTCCTAATTTAAGTACACACCCAAATGGTAGTTCCTAAACTTAGGTATCTACGGTCGAAACAGCGACTTTGTCCCGTTTCCGATTCGCAGAGAAATCTCGGATTGAAGTCAGTATCTAGCTCATAGCGGATTCTGAACATCAATACATATATTTTATGTACCACACTAAGTATTTAAAATCCAATTTCAATACTAGTAGTGAACATAACTTTGGCAAATATTTTTAAAGTTAGAGCCTCGCTCTTTCTTTAATTCCTTCGTGTCTGCCATATCCAAATGGTAGTCACTTTGGTATATGTCAATTATCTTTTCAATATTTTAGGAACCTTAGGCCAAGCCTTGGGTTTTTCGAATATCGAAACGATGTGCACCTCGTGCTACATGCCCAATTGCAAATTTTGACTTTATCTCCTCTAGAATAGTCATTATTTCTCCAAGAATTATAAATTGCAATTTTAATACTTCTTAAATCTAAAATTAGATTTATGACAAGTATATTAAATTAAGCATTAAAGTCATCATCACATAAATCTTCCAAAGATTTTATGCTCTACTTATTTTGCTTAATTTTGGGCTTAAGGTATAATAAGTTATTTTATCAAATAAAAAGTAACATATTATTTATTCCCAATTAGAAAATTAAAGTCGTTTAAATACATTTTCACCCAGGATTATGTCTTAAACATTAATCTTTCATTTATTCTTTGATTCTAATAGTCCAACTATTTAATCAACGATTTTGGTACTATTTATTATAATGATTATAATAGTCCAACTATATAATCAAATATAATCTAAATTAATTAACCTCAATTACATTGATTACTATAATCCAATTATAAAATCAACTGTAAATGAAATTAATTAATTCAAATATATTGAATAATATAATCCAATTATATATAATCAAATATAATACAGTCTAACTGTTTATTAAAACAACAATTTAAATATCAGTCCAACTAAAATTAATATTACAACGAATAATTTGAATGAGCGCGTG
>SKCR01052473.1:0-18012 GCA_019454045.1 Zanthoxylum bungeanum | reverse complement strand
TGCAAGTCTTTACACCCATCGGTCCCAAGGCCACTCACATTATGGTGGGAGCAATAGGGCCTGTAGTTCCCCTAGTCAATTGGGAACTTTCTTGAGTCAGGTTCTGTTAACAACCCTTTATCTTGTATCTTGTGAGCCATATAAGACATATGTTTGTTAAAGGCGGTGCACACCGTGTCTCATGTTACATAGGCAAACTTGATCAGATGCCTTCGTTCTAGTACTGGGTTCCTATGAACCAATGGTCTGAATTTCTGTCTTGGATCAGAGCCTCTCCAACCACTGTTATCCCAACGATAGTTCTTCTTACTTCATTCTTCTCCCCAGTGTTAATTCCTCGGGCTATTTTTTCCTCTTCCTCCAACGATACAAACCTTCTAACCTGCTTCAAAGATATTGCATAGTCGGGTATCTCTTGGATCCTAAGGTCGGATCACAATCACCAAATCTTTAGTGTGCCATTCAAACTTTTCAGACATGGGATTCATACGCCCCGACCTCCAATACCAAATTATGATATCAGTCCAAAAAACTTTTGAGCGGCTCATTGTCATACTGCTTTATCTTCCTTTATGACCCAATCAGCTTTCTTGGAGCACAAGCTCCTTTTAAATAGAGTACAAATGACTTCTGTAGCTGCGAAAAATAGTTGATACTCCCGGGCGTTAGATTCATGAACCAAAAAAAGGCATGTCCTTCCAATGTCAAAGGGAAGGTTTTATAAATTGTCTCCCCAACTATACTCTGAATTTGCATCGGCGGTACAAACTTCTCCACATGTAAGTTTGCGCCAGAATTACCTTTATACATGTCGATTATGTAGACACAATATTTTTTATGCATATCCCAATGATGAGTCTCTTATGGGGACACCTCTGAAAGTTTGGGAAGTTGTAAGGATGAATGTCATGAAGGAAAGGAACTCCAAGGAACACCACTAAAAGCCAGGCGGACATCACCTAAGTTTGGCTGATTTTCTCTCCAACTAGAAAATCTAGCTGAGTACCATGAAAATCCTAAATCCGACCAGACAAAAATAGTTGCTATTGAGCGTGCAGATTGTTAGTTATTGAAGACACGTGATTTGATTGAGTCCAGCCGAACATAAAATTCAAATTTAATAACTGATCGAACATGCATTAAAGTGGGCAATGCACATGTTGATCATGAAGACTTAATTTGCGGGCTTGATCAAGTCCGACCAGATGTACATCGAGCTATAATTGACAACAGATTGACAGCCATTATAGACAGACAAAAGAGACGGAAGAGATCATGCATATCCCTTCCAATTCCAGAACCCATTCACTCACTATATAAAGAAGACTTATTTCCTCTAAAGGGGGGACTAGACCTAGAACCTTTGAATGAGAACTCTGAGCAAAAAAAAAAAGATCTTGAAACTGGAGAGAGAGAAATGGTGAGAATATTTCCATAAATCCCTATAAGTTTTTTGTCCTTTTCAGTCTGAATCCAGCAACCAACCAAAACTCCAAAGGCGGTTCCAGAGTTGAAACTGCAATCAAAGATACGACATTAGGGCACCCTATTTAGTTTTCCAAATTCTGTCACACATTATCTCGTGCCGGCATTAAGATACATCCGGATGGATATGCACAACATGTCTATCACGGGAATAGAACGTCCGGCCAGGCATCCCCGAGGCCAGGCCGAGGGTATGAACCTCATATCATATCAATAGTCTTTGTTTACGTATTTTCCTTTATATATACCTTGCCATCATGTAATTTAATAGCCTTTTGCATGCGTAGTTCTTTTCATATTTATTTTCTTTAATATTTGCCATTATAATAGTTAGATCTGATGTTCAAGCTGTTGGGGTTTTGGGCGATGGGGCGCAGCGGAAGCGCGGTTCGGGCGAAATCATATTTTAAAACTTTTTCAAAATACAGAATAAATTATTCAATATCTAATATGAATAATTTATTCATATTTCACCTAAACCTATTTATTCAATATCAAATATCAATATAAATATAGTTGAAACGTCGCGAAACTTTTACGAAAATCGTTTTTCCGCAAAATACTTTTTTGACTGAACCGACCATCCGACACTTATGGGGACTACCCAGGTCAGCCCCAATAGTGTTAAGGCAGTTCATGGGATGCCCGAACAGTGACGAACTCACTGTTTGGACAGCCGTCACCCGGTTGACTCAAAAGTCACCCGGTAACGCCGTTTTTGGCCGTTTTCGCTTGTTTCAACTCTGAAACACTTCCATTACATTAATATAACATCAAATACATCAACATATGCACTGAAATTTCCAGATCTGATCCAAAACACAAATTAATGATTTTTCATGCTTTAAATCCAATTTTTCAAGATTAATCCAATTAATCTATAACACCAACCAAAGTCACCAAATATGAACAACCCAAGAACAATTCTAGGTGCCAAAACAACTTCACACATACTTTATCACTTCCAATTCATCCATCAAAGCCAAAAGCCCCAAATTCTTAACAAGTAAAGAAACCCTAGAACTATTCTAAGAAGACAAGAACAAGAAATCAAATTTTCAAACTTAAGAAGACTAAAGATTACCTTTTAATCTTCAAAATTCCTAAGCTTTTCTTGTGTTTTTTCTTCATTTTTCTTTGAATCATCAAAGGAACAATGAAACCCATTTCTTTTTGGAGGACTTTCGGCCATGTTGATGATAAAGATGGAAATTGAAAATTTTTTAACTTAAAAAATCTTCATTGCCGACTTTGGGGGCTATTTTGGAGATTTTACAAATTTAATCTAATTAAATCAATATTAAGCTTTTTAGTGGCCAATAAAATTGTCATAGATTTAGCTTAATAAATATATGCATGTGTTCAAATAGTAATTGGACATATAACAATTAAATATTCAAATAATCAATTAATATAATAATTATTATATATATTTTTTATTTACAATAAATAACAAATAAATATATTTATGGCATGTGTCAAAATCTCATTTGACAAATAATTAATGTGTATCTAATCGTATTATGTATCAAATATAAATACACAATAATTATTACCGGACAAAATCCTCTAATTGCATGTGTTATCGTTTAACCGATTAAACGATCCGAATTAACTCATTTAATCCGGTGAAGTATTATGAATAATCCATATTATTCATATCGAGTTGCCCAAGTGCTCAACGAGTACACTTCATATTGTAGGACTGTCTAAGTTTAGGTTTATCCGTCACGAAATCCAATTTCGTGTCCATAATCCACCCACTCATGGATTATGACAACCACATATAATCTCGCTAAACTATGCAAGTTGAGGTCATTGCATACGTATAATCCCTCAGTCACAGGCAATCCGTATTATACCTGGGATATAGATGAGAACGTCAAATCTTTTCGGTATAATACAGTCGACTTTCAATTTACGATCTCTAAATAACACTCGGAACTGATTTTCAAAGTTATACCACGGCCATGGATTTACTAGATCGCAAACACGTGTGGATGCCTATGCCCTGTACACATGACTGACGGATCCTATCTTGATACGCATTGGATATCATGAGCATCAGTCCACACCCAACGAACAAGCGGAGGTCTGATCATGAATAGATCATTGACGTGATTGCCATCAAAGTGTGGAGGATAACTCATATATCTCACTGTGGTATCTCAAGTCGAAGGACCACTATGCTCGCTCAACTCGTGAAGATTCATATTGCCGTTGGTGTACCATATATTAGGAAATCTTCAGTGAGTCGTTCAGTATCTTATCAAATAAACACCTACATGTCGATACGAGTCTCCTGAGACTCATGGTTTACTGGGATAAACCATCGGACCAAGTCACCTGGTCTTGCGTATTTTACTAACCGACATGTGTCAGTAAATCTTGACCAGAAACTTTATTTAAGGATATACGTCTTATAGTGCGCTTCCCAATGTCAATTACAAACTACGTTGTAACTAAGCACTATATTGTAAATCCTAGGGTCTTTGTCTAATATACACGTATCACTAAACCATATTTAGTTTCGATTTAATCGTAATCAGGTATCTAATCGTAATTAGATCGAATAAGTGTATAAAAGACAAGGGTGCTACCATTAAATTAGTAATATTATGGAAAATAGAATTGTTCGTATTTATGAATCAGACATAAATACGATCTGGATTGGCACTCCGAGCACCAACCCTAACACAAGCATGTTGTTATGATTATTTTGCTTTCTGGTCCAAGAAGGATAACCGGCCTGATTTTCCATAAGTCCGGCCGGACTTTCATGTCCCATCCAGCCAAGCCTCTCTGAGGCCAGGACCCTACAAACATACTAAATGATTTATTATAGCGATAATAATGTTCATTTCGTAATTATTGTGGTTATATGCTTCTGGAATACACAACACATCCAGCCGGATTTCCAGTGAGTCTCGCTGGACATTGAAAGGAATATTCGGCCGTCACTACATCTAGATTACCTTACACTACTTTATCAGCCTTGTTATCTGTTGCTATGACATATTCATCATTTTAATTATCTTATTATTATTGTTGTAATTCCAACAATGTATTTTGGATTTCGTACATTTATGCTATGTTTATATATCGTATTTACTTTCATGCTCGCACCTTGTGTGTTATTTTAAATCGCAATTGTGTGATCTTGCATTATAAGACAAAAGAATACATTCCTTGAGCGTGAATATTATACTCGCATAAGTAAGAGACCATTTTAAACCCAAACGGGTTTAAGGTCGGACCTTGCGAGGGGTGTAGTGTAGCGTTAAATTATTCTCGATGTCTCATATCAGATGGCGACTCCTTAATTCTCTGGTTAGTCCCATGTGGGACTATCCGTACTCTCTACAGGCTGCGAGCCCTCGTCGACGTTATAGGCATAGCGATAAACTTCGCTTCACTCCTACAAATGGTGACTCCACTGGGGAAAGAGAATCGGCCTTGAAAAAATACATTGTAGTTTTTAGGCTAGATAGGAGAACCATGTCTTCATCTTTTGCATACCCTTTTTAACCTCAATGGCATTAGATATCGAGAAATCACTTTCAGTCAATGCGGTGGATTGGTATGTGATGATAACCATCACCTATTGGCACATACCCTTAAGCATAAAGGTTTGTTCACTTGGTCAATCAAACCTTTGAGTAGCTATGGACAACCCTTCATGTTTTTTGGTATAAAAAATATGTGTTCACTGGGTCAATTGAACCCTTAAGTGGAGAGACCTAGTTGTGGGCAACCCTTCACCGATAAGAGCCTAAGCCATACCCTTGTAAGCCCACATAAAAGCCTATATTTTTTTTTATCCTATAAGAGTATCCCTTATGCTTGTGTTTGGACCCCCAATTATTTGAAGTGGTTTGAATATTTTATCATGAGTTGTAAACTTGTTGGGCCTTTTCAAGTGGGGTAAGTTTGTATTTTCATGATAATTAGGTCAAATGCTTTAAATAAAAATGGGCCACCATGTATGAAAATTATGTTAGGCCTAGAATGATTAGTTATAATCCAAATGTACCAAACATGAGTCTGATACCTGTACTAGATTTTATCCAGAAAAGTATGTCTTATTTTGGCCCATTTGGATGTTCTTAAACGTTTTAAGCCCATTCCAAATAACCATGATTACTTAGGGTCCAATTCATCATTTTTAGACAATAGATCGATCCCCATTTTAGGTTTAGTCATTATGTAAATTGGCGGCCTTTGTCTCTTAATAACAAAACAAAACCAAAGTAGCAAAGCTTTACCTTTTGTAGCACTTGAGAGATGAGTTTGTGTACCCCCTGTTGGTATATAAGCTTAGCCAAACCTAGGGCAATATTGGACTTACCACGTGTGTGGGAGGAATAATGGAGATTAATCATAAGTCAATTAGCAAAGTACAGAAATGGCCAATAATAATAGTTTTCGCATATACCGAATGAATGATTAGTTGAACAAAATGACCAAACAACTACTAACATTTACCATTGCTATGACCAACTAGACGACACCTCAAACGGTTAGGGCCGTAACAAGCAATGAGAGGCATGAGTATAAGAAACTCTAGGACCAATGGCGATATAAGAAGAACAACAGAAGAAACTCAGGATGCAGAATGACAAACACCATCCAAAAGCGATAATTCTCCAATATTGGGAAACTTATGTCCCAGATTTTAGAAGATTTTAAGAAATAATTTCTATTAAAATCGTTAGATCCAAAGCATGTGCCAACCCATTGCCAAAAAGCTTGATCAATCTCTATATTGCTACTTCCACCACCTCCCACGATATGAGATATACAATGTACCCGCCTTAGGCATGAGATCCAGAATCTGATCGACGTTGGCAGGATATCCGATCCTGAAAAAGCCTCGGCCACATAGTAATTGGGTTCCAGATCATCACATTTACATCATTATCTAGGGTGTTCAAGGGTCAGGTCAGGGCATGTTTTTCAAATTTTACGAAGTTCGATCGTGTCGGGTCACGTGGGTTGAGAAATTCGAACCTGAAAATTAAGTTTGCAAACCCGAGCGCATCGGGTCGGCTAAAAAAAAGATTTTTTTTTATTTATTAATTATTTTTAAACATTAATACTAACTATTTTATATATCGAAACTTGTCATACATATAAAATTTCAAGATAAAAAAGTAATAAATAACTGAAATAATCGTAAAAACTTTAAAAATAATAAAAAATTTAGAAAACTAATAAAAAATTATTTTTCCGGGTCGGGTTGCGAAGTCAAACCAGTTAACCGACCCGTAAAAATCGGGTCGTGTCGAGTCAACCTGAAATTGCATAATTCTTTTTGGAACCCGCCCGGGTCGAGTCGGATTGGATCGTGATTTGACCCGACCCTATGAACACCCATATCATTATCGTTTTTCATATAATGGTCGCCTTTTTAAAACATTCAATGGTGAAATAAAATGGATTTTTCGAAATTTTCTGTCTCTTAACAAAAGATGAGCATGTCTAAATCCTTAAAATAATTTATCATTAGCAGAATGCTATCCACAAATATGCACTAAAAACTTACACTTGAAATTGCAATGTATAATTAGAAAAAATTTATACCGGCACAACTTATAGAAATATCAACATACTTGACATTCATTTGACCCTTTTCCAAAATTAAGATTGAGATTACACTATATTAAAGAGATGACGCAAATCAAAAAAGAAAAAATATTAAAGAAAAAAAAAGAAAAAAAAGAGAAAAATGGTGAATCCCAAAACCTACTCCGTATTTGGATTGTTTAGTAATTAGGAATATCGTAAACCTCATGAGTACTTTTATGTCAAACGACATATCAAATATCGAGTATGCAAAGTAACTTGAGTTAGTGAAATTGTTAAGTAATCATGAGCTCGCATCACAAATATAGAGTCTTTACGTCAAAAGGCAATTTGACGACTTAAAGAAGCAATGGATGAAAATAAACCTTATGTAAGATCAGCTTTGGAGAAATCCTGTTGATCCTTAATTAAGTGTTAGATTACCAATTTTGATTAAAAATATTATAAAGAATCGATTAAAATATCAATTGGGAGTGTCAATTAGTTGAGCTGGTAAAATAAATCTCATGTGTTAAAAATAAGAGGTCTTAGGTTTCGAATTCCGCTCATGGGTGGAGAAAGATTGAATTGCCATTAAGCGCCTATTTTGTATGGTTTCTATTAGAGGTAAATGACCTTTTTTTTTTTTTTAAAAAAAAAAATGTCAAAAAACTGTTTTCAAAACTTTTGATAGTATTTGATTATATTTTAAATAGAGTTTGGGCCACTTAAATCAGGATTTAAAAAAGTTTTTTGCCTATATTAACAAAGCTCAAATTTGGGCTACTTAAATTAAAACTAAAAAAATTTATTTTGCCTATACTAGCAAAAACTCAAAATTTGGGCTTTTGGTTACATAATTTGAAAAGTTTTTTTAAAGGTTAAATTGTCTATAATGTACTTATTTAAATTAACAATATTATTACATTTCTTTCATAATACAACTTTTAAAAACTTATCAAATAAAATTTTACAATTTTAATAAAAACTCTCACTCACAACCAAACACTTCAAAAAAAATTTAAATAAAAAACTTTATTTCTAAAAGATTTATTAATATAAGCTTAATTTATTTGAAAAAGTATACCAAACGAACCATAAGTTAAACAATATAAAAAATTAAAATTAAAATATCAATTCATTGTATTTAAATTATTAGTCGTAAATAGAGATGTCAATTTCGCCCACAAACCCGCAAACGTGTAAAAACCCACCCGCAATGGGTATAGATTTGGTAAATATTTAAGTGGTTTTGGTAAATCAAAACAAAACCCGCTGCAGATTTGGTATGAGTTTGGTAATTAAGCAAAACCCGCGGATACCCGCAGTGGGTATCCGCTACCCGCAAACTTAAATTTTTTTGTTTTATATTTTTTAAGACCAAGAAAATTCACTCATATAAAAGGACAAACATTCTGTAATTAACTTTATCATTTTTTTTTGAATTACTTTTGCTCTAGTATCATATTTAATATTTGCGATTTCATATTGATTTCAAACCACTCCATTGATATGTGAAGAAATTATAGATAGTTTAATATTCTGTTTAATTTGATTTTCATATTATAGATGAAAGATATTTTATCACGAGAAATGTATTTTTATATGATATTTTAAAAATCCGTAAAATATCCGCTGGGTACCAAAACGGGTTTGGTAATTTATTTTTATATGCGGGTGTGGGTTTGTTAATGAAAATTAAAACCCGCAGCGGGTATGATGCGAGTTTAATAATTTATTTACATATACAAGTGCGAGTTTGATAATGACAAATTCGTACCAAACTCTACCCCTGCCATCCCTAGTTGTAAAGTATAAGAATGAAGGGAAGTTTTGAAATAAATGCGTAGAGAAACACGTAAATCTAAGTTGGTTTTAAAATTAACAAATTGAATAAAAATACAAGCAATGAAAAAAACTACCAAATTAACGAAAGTTGAAACCATAAGACCTAGTTTTAAAAGTGAAATAAAATTTCATAAAGAGTATTTTATATGCAAGGAAATCATAAAAACAAATGGACTAGTGCATGTGATAAAAAGGAAGATGTAAAAAAAAAAAAAAAAAAAATTTAAATAAGAGCAATACCTTAGAATAATTTTCCAAACCCGAGCTAGTTGGGTTGAGTTTGCCACACTCCTATATAAGATGAGATGAATGAATAATGCTAATTCCATTAAACCATAATAAAGAACAATCTTTTACTTTTTAATATTCTTATTGTACTCTTTTCGAACCTACTAAAGATGCTATTTAATTTTTAATGGGCCTATATTCTCGATTCCACACCTGAATTGGGTATTATCTAACAACCACACCCAAATTCTCCCTCCATTTTTGAGACCACCAATAAAAAGTCTCGAACTCAAAATCTCGGACTTAGATTGAGAACTTTAGACCAACGGGATTAGGTCCTACTGTTACTCATTCTTAATTACTCTTAGGCATTTGTGACAATGGATGTAGGATAATCTATCACCATCAACTTGACTTTATCTATGTGATTAAAAGAGTAAAAGAGCTGATTAACACTTAATCATCATAAACTCACAATAAGGACTAGAATAGGAGATTACGAACAAGACAAAAGTGTAAGCCTGTTTCCTTGTTGAATTGAGACGTTTCCCAAGTAGAATGATCCGTCACGTAATTGAAAAAAAAAACAAAAATTCATTTTACGATTAGAAAAATTGCACCAACAATTTCTTGCCCTCCATCCATGGCGAAAAATAAAATTAATTTTGTAATTTAATATATTTCTTTTACATTTTGTCACAAAAAAAAAATTAAAAAAATTATCATTTTTTCATATGATAAATAGTGGAAGTTCACTCTATCTATGAAATTTTGAAATCGCCCTTTTTTTTTATGTAGTTTCAAATTTGTTTAACTTTCCATTTTCATAAGGTGAAAAACGAACCATCTTTCGATATTTTTCCTATTTTATAAAATGAAAAAAATTAAAAAAAAAAACGATTTGTAAGTAAAATGAACTTACCTTAAATTAATGTACTA
The DNA here is from genome assembly GCA_019454045.1 of Zanthoxylum bungeanum. Classification (NCBI taxonomy): domain Eukaryota; kingdom Viridiplantae; phylum Streptophyta; class Magnoliopsida; order Sapindales; family Rutaceae; genus Zanthoxylum; species Zanthoxylum bungeanum. Next base: position 7,947 of record SKCR01052473.1, on the reverse strand, counting down.
ATATTTATTTTAACCACCCATAAAATTAAATGTCTCGGCCATGAATCATATCGCTCAAATCGATAGCCGTCTCTCCATATTAGATGATTACTATGCATGCATTTTATAAATGTGCCTAGCTAATTATTTAATTGTCACGTGATAAATATGCTTAAATTTTACGAATCACTCACAAGAATCGTAACACAGTAATAATATCCACAGATATTGTCGGTTGGGTACCAAATTTTTTTCTAAAATAAGAGCTTTAAAATCTAAAATTAGTTATATTTTGTTGTTTATTTTTTATTCTAAAAATCTATCTCCAAATTTATCCCAAATATAAACATTCATTTTTTTTTAAGAATTATTTTTTTCAGCTCAAAATTAATTCTAAATTTAACCCAAACATAAACTAACATTAAGATTCATTATATTTTGATTAACAAAACGAATACGAATCCATCATATTTTGATTCGATCCGTTTAGGATTCGATAGAAATTTGATTCGTTAATTTATTTTACCACCTCTATTATTAACACAGACCACACTCCCATAACATTGTGACAATAACAATGTATCAAACCAAGGAATCTTGGCATAATATGATACATTAATTGATATCAAGATATTATTATCAATGATTACTTTTGATCAGTAAAAAAACGATTGAGTTGACGATTATGAGCCTAATCAAGCAATTAAGCATCACATCAGAACAGTAATTGTAATCAAATTTGACGTGTAACGACTCCCACATGTTTTAATGTTTTCTTGTGAATTCACAATTTCGAAAAATATGGGGCCGAGAGTTGAATCAATGAATTTAGTCCCCAAAAGCCAATTTATGGTTGTAGTTTCTGTTCAACTGAGCCTTATCATCAGTTCAAAGGAATGCTTGTATCCCGTGACATTTAACCATTTAGTCGTAAATCGATTTGAATAGGTCTTTTTTCAAATAGCGATTTGAATATGTTCATTTTGACCGTTTTAACTGATATTGAGTGCTAATGGGCTCTTAGTCTAGTGATGACCCATGTTCTCTGGAGAGCATGAGTTCAGTCCCTGTATCTATTTTATTTCTCTCAAATTAAGAGTAGTATAGATTTCAAATTATATATCTATATATTTGTAATGTATTAAAAAAAAACTGTTATTGATTAGTCGGTCGATTTTCCAAAAACCATCTTATTATATTTTTTAATCTATTTTTTAATATTTCAATATAAAGACCTGACACTACAACAATTATGGCTTTTAGCGTCCAATCATTTAGCGTCGAAACAACTTTCGACGTAAAAAATCAATTTTTGCGTCGTAAATAATATTCGACGCCAAATATCCAGATTTTAGCGACAAAAATGATTTTCGACGCCAAATATCAATTTTTTTCGTCGAATCCACATATCAACGCTAAAAGTATGACTTATAGCGTCGAATATTATTCGACGCTAAATTATTTTAACTATTCCAATAATTTTTGGCGTCAACATAAAATTGTGACGCTAAATGCTATACTTTTAGCGTCAAAAATCTTATTCGACGCCAAAAACTAGAAATTTAGCGTCGACGAAGTAGCGTCGCTAAATGTTTATGAAGATTCCACCGACAATCCTTTAATCTTTAGCGTCTAAATTTAAGTCGACGCTAAAAATCAGACATTTAGCGTTGCAATAAGAGATTCGACGCTAAAAATCAGATAATTAGCGTCGAATTTAATGTTTCGACGCTAAAGATAGATTAAAATGCAGAATGCCACCAACCCTTCTCCCCCTCTGTTTTTTCTCTCATTCTCTTCATTTTCATCCTCTGAAATCTGAGAATTTCTCCTCTGCAACCTCACAACTCTCCTACAAATTTTCAATAAAATTGTATTTAATTTTCCATAAGGTAAATATTCGTTCATATTTCTTTATTATTTTCAATTTTTATGATTATGTTGATTATATACTTTTTGTTAGTGGTTTATGATTCATATATGTAGATTAAGTTAATTAATTAACAAAATAGAATTTTTCTGTAAACTATTTAATTTATCAACTAAATATATATGTATATGCTTAAATAGATAATTAATGAAGTAGTAATGTTGATGAGTGTAGTATGATATTTAATAATTATATTATTATATTTAGGTATTTCGCTGAAATGGATAGAAATTGGATGAGCTCGCTGGATAGATTGAATGTTGAATATCGTAATGGAGTGTATGAGTTCATGGAAGTCGCAAAGCAACACATTGATGCAGAAGGTCGTGTTCGGTGTCCATGTACAAATTGTTTGAATAGGAAAAGGAAACGGTTAGATGAAGTTCATAATCATTTATACATGTCAGGAATATCACCAACTTACCGTACGTGGATTTATCACGGTGAGCAGTATAATTCTCAGTCACGGTTTATTTATTCCGGTGAAGGGAGCAGTAGTTACAATCAACCTGCAAACGATGAGATAACCGATGCTTTGCATGACTTACAAGGTCCACAACTTGGTCATAGTGTCAGTGGTGACATGCCAGTGTTAAGTGGAAATGATCAAAATTTATTTAGTGAACCACTTGATGAGGCAAAAAAAATTTCATTTGAAGTTGCTGGAATGTCGATCTTGAATTTCGTTGTGAAATTATTACACATTAAATTGATCAACGGAATGGCCAACAAAAGTATTGATATGATGCTAGAGTTACTGGGCCAAATGTTACCGGTTGGAAGCGAATTGCCTAAGTCGTACTACGAGGCAAAGAAAATGTTACGCGATCTGGGAATGAGGTATGAATCCATTCATGCTTATAAGTATGATTGTGTATTATTTCGTGCCGAGTATGAATCACTTGAATATTGTCCGATATGTGGTGAAAGTCGGTACAAAGTCTGTGGTATGGGGAAGAAAGTGCCTTAAAAGATATTGCGATATTTCCCTTTAACACCCAGGCTGCAGAGATTGTTCATGTCACGACACACAGCGACTGACATGATGTGGCATCATGAAAAGAGGATCGGTGCGGAGGGCATACTTAGATATCATGCGGATGGAACCGAGTGGAAGGAATTTGATGACATGTACCCCCGTTTCACTGAGGACCCCCGTAATGTCAGGTCAGGTCTTGCCTCTGATGGTTTTAACCCATTTGGGAATATGTACAACTCTTATAGCATGTGGCCCGTTATTGTTATTCCATATAACTTACCTCCATGAAAATGTATGAAGGATCCGTTCATGTTTATGTCATTGTTTATCGCTGGTCCACGTTCCCCTGGTAAAGATATTAATATTTACTTGAGACCATTGATCGAGGAGTTACAAACATTATGGAATGTGGGTGTGCATACCTATGATGCAGCTTCCGAGCAGTATTTTCAGATGCATGCCGCATTATTATGGACCATTAATGATTTTCCAGCTTATGGTTCATTATCTAGATGGAGCACTAAGGGATACATGGCATGTCCAGTTTGTGCGGGTCAAAAACCTTCGCAACGATTACAGAATAAAATAGGATACACATGGCACAAGAGATTTCTTGAGTTGAGTCATCCTTGGCGGAGGAGTAAGTTATTTAACGGTCAACATGAACCTCAGAGTATGCCCAGTCCATTGTCTGGATTCGACATACTTGCCAACATCAACATCTCAGAGACAGCACACCAGATAAACATCCTAATAATAGAGATAAAAATCGAAAACGCTTACCTGAAGAGTTGAATTGGACAAGAAATAGTATTTTCTTTGAGTTAGAATATTGGGGGACTCTGAGTTTGCGACATAATTTGGATATAATACATATAGAAAAAAACATTTGTAAGAGTTTAGTGGGCACACTATTCAATATTCCGGTAAGACAAAAGACACTGTAAATGCTAGATTGGACCTACAAGATCTTAGAATTCGCAGTGAATTGCATTTACAAGTCACTTATCGAGGTCTTATTAAGCCACCTGCTAGTTATGTGCTCACTCAATCGGAGAGAAAATTCATTATGTGATTGGCTGAAAATGGTTTAATTCTCTGATGATTATGCATCGAATATTGGGCGTTGGGTCAGAGATGATCAATAACGGGATTAAAGAGTCACCATTGTCATGTGTTTCTCGAGATTCTCCTTCATGTTGGCATTCGACCTATCTCCCCCCGAATGTATGCGACGTCGTACTTGATCTATGTGGCTTTTTTAAACAATTATGTCAGAGGACATTAACCACATCTGTTATTGACGAACTTGAGCGAGGAATCGTGATAATCCTATGCAAGCTGGAGTGAATTTTGCCACCCGCTTTTTTTGATGTGATGGTACATCTGGCCGTGCATTTACCTGCTGAAGCTAGGAAGGGAGGTCCTGTCTATTACAGATGGATGTATCCCATTGAGAGGTACTATATATACAGTTTTAAATATTACATTTTTAAATTTTTATTGTGCATTGAATTTATTATTAATGCAAACTTGTTGTCATATTTGCAGGGCTTTGGGAGATTACAAACAATATGTAAAAAACAAGGCGCGCCCTGAAGGGTCAATAGCTGAAGCTGTTGTAATAAGTGAAGCAATAACATTGTGTTCGATGAACATGCAGAATATTGAAACTCATTTTAATCGTCGGCCACGAAACTATGATGGAGATGCAAGTAATAAGCAAGATATCACAGTGTTCCGTCAAAATTGCAGACCATTTGGAGCAGTAGGTGTCAAATTACTAACTTTTGAGGAAGTTCAACGTGCGCATTGGTTTATATTGAGTAATTGTGATGAAGTGCAACTGTATTTAACGTAAGTTTTTCTGGTGCATAACTATAGCATTTTTGCCATACATTAACCTAACTCATTTTTTAGGCAACATATAACAATGCTACAATGTAGTGGTGACCATAACGTTGATAGAACATACAAAAAAGAATTTCCTAAATGGTTTGAGACAACTGTAAGACTTAACATTTTATATTTATTTTTATCCTAACATTAAATATTTCAGTTTGTTATAATTAACACATATATTTCTCTCATTGTTAGATAAACAACCAAGTGCAAAATGGTCAATTGGACTCGTCATCCTCGTTGGTTTCTTTGGCATATGGGCCTCAAAAGCAGGCTTATGAATACAGTGGATGCATTGTCAACGGAGTTAGATTTCATACCGAACAGCGAGATGTTACTCATGTGACTCAGAATTATGGAATTGTGGTCCAAGGAGAACACGACTCAGATATTATTGACTTCTACGGAGTGTTGCAATCAGTCATTGAGTTGATATACATGTTGGGGTTTTAAGGGGGAATATCGGTAACGCAGCGGAATCGCGGAAAATCAAAATTTTTCGATTTCAAAATTTTTCTCGGATCAATTAAATAAACTTATTTATTTAATTATCCATTATCAAATTCTGAAAAATTACACAAGAGATCAAATTTCTTGGTAATTACCGAATTGCCCCAAAACTTTGTAAATTGATTATTTTAGCCCAAAAATTATCAAATATAATTTTGGATGATTCTAAATCATTTCTAAAAAATTTTCAACACATCTAATGCATCAAAATCATATTTCACACAAATCCCCAATTTTTGAGTAATTGCCGTGAGCACCCCAAATTTTCAAGTAATTGCATTTTGGTCCTTTTTGTTCAAAACATGCAAGATCAAATCCAATTAACCCAAAAATTTACATACATCATATTCATACCATAATACATCACATATATGAAAAGCCCCAAATTTGGAGTGGGTTATGAACCCTAATTTTTCAATTTCATCAAATTGTCCAATTTCACCAAATTTACAAAACTAACACTTTAATCCATTCAATACTTCATCAATCAAGCCTCACCACTTTGAAATAAATCTAGAACAATTATAGTCACCAAGGAGTGGCTTACTAACTCTAGAATGGCAACTTTGATTTTCAAAGAATCAAAAGTAAGCTTTTGAAACCATTTCAAGGCTATTTACATACACACATCTTTCATTCAAGTTCACAACAATTAAAACACAAACTATAAGTAGAGAGACAACATCAAAGCAACACAAGATGAAGCTAAGCTTGTTATAAATATTTTTCATGTTGGAAGATTTGAAAGAAAACTTACAAAACCTTAAGATTTCTAAGCTTTTCCTTCTTTTCTTCAAACTTTTCTCTCAACCACTTTTGTGTTTCTTTTGTATCTAATGAACTTCTCTAACCTAAAAAATGAAAACAAAACAATATATACTCTCAAATTTAAGCCCTTGGCCGAATTTGAGGTAATATTAATATCTAGATATTTTTTGGTTTCATTTAAAGTTTACAACTTGTCAACTTGCACTTGTAATCATCTACTTTTTAATGAAATAAAGTAAGTCAACAATTGCAACTCAAAAATATAACACTTATATTCATTTAGGTGTAGGCCGAATTTACAATAAATTAAAGGTAATTGATATTTTAATTTTAACAATTTAAAATAAATATCCAAGGAAGTCAAATCCAATTTGACAACATTTTCCTTTAATGTAAAGTCAAACATTTACACTAATAATCATTTCCTAACTTATCATTTGGTGAGATATTTATATTTTAATTATATTAATCATTTAACAATTAAATAATTAAATAATTAATTAAATACAAATATCTCAAATATGTATTATATTTACTTAAATATCTCAAATACATATATTAATTATATATGTCAAATACCTTTATTTGACAATTTATAATGTGTATTTAATAATATCATATATTAAATACAAACACACATTAATTAGGAAATGACGGTTCGGCCCGTTCGCATGTATATTTCGTTTAACGTTTAAACGATTTATAAATAATCAACATTATTCATAAAAGTTGCCCTAGTGCTCTACGAGTATATTTCATTAGTGAGACTCTCTAGATTCAGATATATCTGTCACAAAATCCAATTTCGTGTCCATAATTTACCCACCCGTAAATTATGACGACCACGAATAAACTCGCTGAATCATACAGGTCGAGGTCATTCCATACGTATAATCCCTCAGTCACAGGTATCCGAATAATCCCAGAGATATAGATGTAAACGTCAAATCTCTATAGGTATTATCCCGTCGACGTTTCTATTAGCAATCTCTAAATAACACTCGGAACTTACTTCCGAAGTATACTGTGGCCACAGATTTAACAGACTGCTAATCATATATGGACTACCTATGCTCTGTACACAGAACTGACGGATCTTATCTTGATACACACAAGATATCTTGATGATCGGTCCACACCCAACGAACAGGCGGAGGTCTGATCTAAATATATCGGTGACGTGACTGCCATCTAAGTGTGGATGGTGTCTCATACATCCACAGTGGTATCTCTAGTCGAAGGACCAATATGCTACTCAACCCGAGAAGATTCTTATTGACGTTGGTGTACCATCTATTAAGAATCTTCGGTGAGTCGTTCAGTGTTTATCCACTATAAATGCATACACGTCTATACGAGTCTCCCTAGACTCATGGTTCATTGGGATAAACCATCGGACCAAGTCTCGATATACGACATGTACTGGTCTCAACAGATTTGACTAACCGACCCGTGTTAGTGAATCTTGACCAAGAATTATATTTGATAATATACATTTAACAGTGACACTTCCCAATGTCAATTACAAGCTAGTTTTGTAACTGTGTACTGCATTATATATTATCGGGCCTTTATCTAATATATACATATCACTAAACAACATTTAGTTTCAATCTAATCGTAATCAGATCAAATACATATTTAAAAACAAGAGGTGCAACCATAAATAAGTAATATTATGGAAAATTAGGAGTGGGCAACAGATCCGATCGAACAACAAAGAGTCGGTTCGACGAATTCCGGATCGAATCAGATAAAATTTGATTCGATCCGAACCGACTGAATTTGTTTTTCCAATTGATAGTTTATAAACGACGTCGTTTTGGAATATACAAAACGACGTCGTTTTGGAATTAAAGTGAAAACATAATTCGACTTT
>SKCR01052472.1:0-18166 GCA_019454045.1 Zanthoxylum bungeanum | reverse complement strand
AACATCCAATTCAATTAAACCTCCTTAAACACATTTTGCCCAATTAAAGTTTCATGTTCAACCACCTAAAGAATTGGGGAAATGATCAAATAATTATCCATTTTTCTTGAAATTGATCATGCATAACTTCAATTCAACACCTCATTCAAGCATAATGCATCAAAACAATTCAACCAAATCATGCCTAAATCGAGTTTACCCAAATTAAAGTTTTGACCAAAATTTGCAAATTGGGGAAAATCAATCCAATGATTTTTTTTTGTCAAATTGATTACATATATCTCAAATTAGATCATATATAAGCATTCTTACACAATCAATTTGTCAGAATCAAGCCAAAATCAAAAAGCCCCAAATTTGCCAAGAACCCTAATTTCGGTTTTCATGCATCAATGGCTCTAGATACCAATGTTGAATTTTAATCAAGTCCACAAGATCACAAACAAGCATAAAAACCACATATATGAACACATCAAATGAGGTGGCGGAATCAACTCACATTGAATTCGGTTTTGATGGATGAAGAACAAGTTCGTTTTTAAGTCTCCCTCCAAGCTCGGCAATGGCTTCCTTGACAGTGGGGCTGCTCGGTTTTGGACTTCTTTGCATCTCTCCAAAATTCGGCCATGATGGTCTCCATGGAAGCTCAAAGCTTCAAGCTCCAATAAATCCAAGCACATGAATTCGTTTCCCTATCCCAAGTATGCTCAAGGTGTGCTAGCACTTGATTTTTGCCACAAAAATCATTATCTTGCTTCTCCATTTTCGGCAGAAAACAGAAGGAAGGAGAAGAAAAACGGTCCAAGACCGAGAGAGAAGATAGAAGGTTTTTGGCTCCATTTTATGTGAACCCGTGAAGACCAAAAGAAAGTGAGAGAGTGTGAAATGATGTGGTCCAAATTAGGCCAAAAAACATGAACAACCAAAAAACCAATGAGTCACGTGATGGCACAAAAAATTGCCAAAAACCGTGAACAATAATTGGTCCAAGAGAGAGAGGAGAATGATTTTTATATACATTATCTTTCTTTTTCCATTTACCAAGTAAATGAATAAAATATATATACAAAAGTCCTATCAACTTTCAAAACAATCACCTTTCTATATTCACATCATGTCACTTTAATCAGTGACAACATGTCATATCACATCACTCAAAGTGACAATTGATTTGACGTATGATGTGACAAACGATTTGACGCTTGATGTGACTCGCGCGTGCCGCGTCGAATTCGAAATGCGAATGCGCTCGCAATCACTCTCGGGCTCGGGTTCGCTAATTCCAAATTAACGAATTTTCCGTCGCGTCGTAATTAAATGATTACGCCTAGCGATTCACTATTCACGTCGCTAACGAATTAATTCTAATTAATTCGTTCGCCCGAATTAAAATCTAATTTTAATTCCGCGTCAAAATCCAATTCGATTAATATATCGAATATATTAATTTATACCGATTAATCCAAATTATCGTTCTCTCTCTTAACAATATTTTCCGAGATAAAATATCTTCGTAATTAATCCCAGATTAATTTTCTCTCTCATCGAATTAATCCCAGATTAATTCTATCTCTCTCTTCTAATTAATCCCAGATTAATCAAAGTGCGAGTAATACGTCATCGGTGAATCTTCAGGAACCGACCCATGAGATCTCCGGATATGTTGGCAGTAAATAACGATCGTCGGACTGTCTGAACACGTAAGTACCTCGTCTACGTTATATCGATTTACAAGACAAGGTTGGCTTCTAGCAAAGCGCCATGCCTACCCAATTCTCCAGAAATATTCTTACAGGAATATATAGATCTGTATCAAGCGTAGTATACCGTGTAGTGTGTATATCGGCCCCAGTATCGGATAATCACGTGCTAGGGCTGGGGCTGGATAAGTGTCTGCCCCGTCCGAAGCACATGTCGGATGTCTGGTAACATAGTCTCTATAATCGGATATACATGACCTGGTCACAATATCCCGATTGGTTGCGCAACACTCAAGAGCACTAGTACCGTATCCTGCGTGACATCACTCCAATATGACTGAAGTGACACTTCCGTCTCGACATCACACCCAATACACTACGACTCTCTGATAAATCCAGAAGCGGTGTACACAGAACCGGTTAAAGCCCTGTACCACCGAGACCAGAGTTTACCGATTATCGCAAGTATTAGCGATGCAAGTCTCAGGTTAACTATACACACCTACCTCGATTTCGGCCTCCCATAGACACATAGTCATAATACCAATGGGATTCCGAGGGGTCTATCCAGAGCGAAGCTGTTTCCCGTACCATCGGTGAAAACACGACCTCCTATCGCACTTGCATAAGTATCCAATACTTATATATATGAGAACTATGCCGTTGTGCCCTCACAACGCGCACAAGTGCAATACTAGCCTATTCCGCATTATCGATGTCCAGTCTCGATAATACTTCGGCTAGGGAATTTAATGATTAATCCTTCGGGGATTGATACTGTCTCATATCATCTCAATCCAGGAACTAATCATATGGACCTCTCTTCATTTATACATCTATGGTGATCTAATCACAAATGATGAGAGTGCATGCATTTCCTTGTCAAATAGTTAATTTGTACAACAACACACCGTGATCTGTACAAATAGTGACGCTATGGGTTCATATTATCCAACAGAGATGATGTCACGTAGGATACGGTATTAGTGCTCTTAAGTGCTGGCCAGCCATCGAGATATTATGACAAGGTCATGTATATCCGATTGTAGAGATTAGTTACCAGACATCCGACATTGCTTCGGACGGGGCAGACACTTATCCAGTCCCAGCCCTAGCACGTGACTATATGATACTGGGCCGATATACACAATACTACGGTATACTACGCTTGATACAGATCTATATATTCCTGTAAGAATATTTCTGAGAATTGGGTAGGCATGGCGCTTTGCTAGAAAGCCAAACCTTGTCTTGTAAATCGGTATAAACGTAATACAAGGTACTTACGTGTTCGGACTGTCCGACGACCGTATTTGCTGCTAACATATCCGGAGATCTCATGGGTCGGTTCCTGAAGATTCACCGATGACGTATGACTCGCACTTTAATTAATCTGGGATTAATTCGATGAGAGAGAAAATTAATCTGGGATTAATTACGGAGATATTTTATCTCGGATAAAATATCGTTAAAGAGAGAGAACGATTAATTTGGAATTAATCGATAAATTAATATATTCGATATATTATAACGAAATTAGATTTCGACGCGGAATTGAAATTAGATTTTATTCGGGGAACGAATTAATTAGAATTAATTCGTTAGCGACGTGAAATAATGATTTCGCTAGGCGTAATCATTTAATTACGACGCGACGGAAAATTCGTTAATTTGGAATTAGTGAACCCGAGCCCGAGAGTGATTGCGAGCGCATTCGCATTTCGAATTCGAGCGCGGCACGCAAGTCACATCAAGCGTCAAATCGTTTGTCACATCATGCGTCAAATCAATTGTCACTTTGAGTGATGTGACTTGACAACATGTCACTTTATTAAAGTGATGTGATGTGACTTAAAGTAAAAGTAAAAGTTGATTGAAAGCTTTGCTTTTTGAAATAGAAAAAGTAAATGGTTTATTAAATATTTTGGAAATTATATAAACCTTTTACATTTTTATTTTCTAATTCATTCTCTCTCTCCCATTTACGGTTTTAGGCAAAATGGAGCCAAAAACCTTCCTCTCTTCTCTCTTGGTCTTGGACCGTTCTTCATCCTTTTTTTTTGGTTTTCTGCCGATCAAACATGGAGAAGCAAAGATATTGTTGCAAGATCTATGTGCTAGCACACTCTTGGAGTTTCCTAAGGTGATAGGGAAGTGAGTTTGTGAGCATGGAAAAGCTTGAAGCTTGGAGCTTCAATGGAGGTCATCAATGGCCGAAATGGTGGAGTTCAAAACGCTCAAAACCGAGCAGCCCACTGTCAATGAGAGCTACTGCCGAACTCAATGGAGGACGAAAATGGCTTGTGTTGTTTTTCGCATCAAAACCGACCATTGTGAGTATATTCCGCACCTCCTATGTTGTGTATTCATGCGTTTTCTTGCTTGATTTGTTGATCTTGGGACATATATTAGAACTCAACACATATACAGCTACTTCATCACCCAGGTCCTCAAGTGCCCCCCAACCCAAACTTCAAGTGTTCCGTAATCAACTCAAACCACAAGTACTCCCCAACCTTCCCAAGCTACACATGTTCCCTCCCGACCATCTAAAAGATGCTTCCACCAAGTCGGGGGTGAGGAAGCTGAATAGCCTACTGAGAGGGCTCCGAGAAGGATAACAGTGGGCTAGAAAAGAAAAAGCCTCGGCTGCCCCCTCTCCAGATCAATAGGGCACTCCACTGTTGGGGATCAATAACTTGACAGAGGACGTAAAGAGGAGTGTGGCCCATCTTCTCATGACCATCAATTTCATGGCCAAACATATGACGATCGTCCAGGCCACGACTTATGAAGACCTATCCCTTAAAGACGTCATAAGCAGAATCGGCCAATTGCACGCAAAGGTAAGGTAAACTTCCCCTTGGTAAATATACCATTCTTTCATTCTACCACACTGACCCCATTTTCTATTGTGCAGCTGGCCTATCTTTTGGCAATGAACATGGACGTGCTGATGAGCACCCTTTTTGAGGGGATAAGGCCCAAATACTCCAGAGTCGTCTAACCAATAAGGAGAAAAAGCTGTCCAAATAGCTTGGGGAAGCTAAGGCAGAGATCTGAGACCTAAGGTAGTCTGAGGATGGGGCCAAGACTGAGGTTGCCTCTCTTCGCCGAGCCTCAGAAATATCAAAGAAATAAAGGGACGAGGCCAATGTCGAAGCTACCCAGAAGGCATACGAGCTCAAGCTCTAACGGAGGCGAACCACCACGGTCGAGAGAAAGCTTTAAGAGAAACAATATCAGCTGGAGAAGGCTTGGGTTTAGCTAGCTAAGTCCCAAAAAGAGTGAAAAGCATACTCGTCGAGCTGCCCGGACGCCTGGAAGTTGTGAGACAGGAGGCAAACATAGAAAGGTTGAAAGAATCCATCGAAATGTTTGAATTAACATAGCCCGGCCACGACCTAGAGAAGCTTTACAAGGTCCTGAAAGTGGCCTAGGGGAAAATTACACAAGAGGAGGCCTTTTTCCTTGCTCTAGAAGACCCATGAGGTCATACAAGACCTCATGCCATTGTCTACGATGCCTCATACGCAAGGGGATCCTGGCCCCTCGTCATCTACTGTAGCCCCTCCGGAAGATGCACTTGGTCCCTCTGCCTGAACCTATGCTCCATTTCTGTTAGGTCTCTAAGATCAATCCCAAGATCTAATAAACATGAAATAAGTGTGAATACGCAAAGAAGTATTGCAGAAATATACTCACATTGAACGGATGGATGGATGTGTAGACAAAAAAATTTGTTGCTTCCTTTAAAGTTGCTCCAAGCTCCTCTTTGATTGTATGTTTGAGCTCCAAACCTCCAAGTTTGATTCCAAACTCTTGGTAAAGGTTTCCCTATCACCTTTGTATGATTGTTTGATGTGCTAGCAATGGAGATTTTTGCAACAAAATTTCCCCTTCCCTTTGTCCCCTTGTCCATTGTCCCTTGTGATTCTCGGCCAAGCCAAGAAGAAAAGTAAGAGAGAGTGCTTTGGGCGTGAATGAGTGGAGATGAGAGAGTTAAGTGAAAGCCAAGCTTTCACCGATTGTAGCATGGGAATGTCATTGCCAATAAGCAATACATCATCAACGTAAAGGACAATGAATGTCAGTGCGCTCCCACAAACCTTCTTATATACACAAGGATCATCCTCGTTTTGAATGAAATCATATTCTTTTATGATCTCATCAAAATGTTGGTTCCAAGAACACGATGCTTGCTTCAATCCATAAATGGATCGATTTAACTTGCAAACATTGTTTGCAAGTTTTGGTACAACAAAATCGTCAGATTGTTGCATATAAACATCCTCCAAAAGGTTTCCATTAATGAAAACGGTTTTGACGTCTATCTGCCATATCTCGTAATCGAAATATGCAACAATAGAAGCATTATCCGAATGGATTTAATCATGGCAACATGTGAAAAAGTATCATCGTAATCGACACCATGTCGTTGACGATACCTTTTCATTACAAGCCTAGCTTTGTACATTTGTATGTTGCCATCCATGTCGGTCTTCTTCTTGAAGACCCATTTGCAACCAATAGGCTTTACGTCTTCTGGTGCGTCAACCAGTGTCCAAACTTGGTTGGTGTACATTGAATCCATTTCAGATTTCATGGCATCTTGCCATAAACCGGAGTCGATACCATGTATCGCTTCCTCATACGTAGCTGGTTTGTCTTCCTCAATAAGATTAATATCCACATAAGGTGAGATCAGAAACCCATACCTCTCAGGTTGTTTTCTAACTCTCTCCGATCTACGCGGTTCTTATGTATTCGAAGATTGTGGTACAGTCTCATCCCTGATGAACTGTTCATGTTCCGTTAAGGATTTTGTGCCAGGAACAATATCACTCTGACTTTCATCGAGTTCTACTTTCCTCCCACTAACCATTGCATTTAAGAATTCATTCTCAAGGAAAACCGCATGTAGAGCAACAAATAATTTGTTCTCTTGTGGGTTGTAGAAGTAATATCCTTTGGTTTCCCTATGATAACCTACAAATAGACACTTATCCGATTTGGGTTCAAGTTTGGTACCATCCAAACGTTTAACGTATGCCCTGCATCCCCAAATCTTCAAGAATAAGAAACCCAGTCTCTTTCCTGTCCATATCTCATATGGAGTCTGTTGAACAGACTTTGACGGAACCTTATTCAAAATAAGTATTGCACTATTCAATGCAAATCCCCATAAGGAAATAGGTAGATCAGTGCGACTTATTATAGACCTTACCATGTCCAACAAATTTCGGTTTCTCCATTCGGACACACCATTTAATTGAGGTGTTGTGAAAGGAGTCTACTGTGAAAGAATACCATACTCTTTCAAGTAATCAAGAAACTCATTGCTTAAGTATTCTCCACCACGGTCTGACCATAATGTTTTAATACTTTTGCCGGTATGTTTTTCTAATTCGTGTCGAAACTCTTTGAATTTCTCAAAGGTTTCCGACTTGTGTCTCATAAGATACCCATAACCATAACGCGATGCATCATCCGTAAACGTTACAAAGTATTCATATTCACCTCTAGCCTGGCTAGATATGGGCCCATATACATCACTATGAAGAATGGCTAACAATTCGGTAGCAAGTACACATTTACCGCTAAAAGGTGTTTTAGGCATTTTGCCTAATAAACAAGATTCGCAGACGTCATATGAATTTGGATCAAATCCGTCCAAGTACCCACTCTTCGAAATTTTGGATATGCGAGTCTTGTTAATGTGCCCCAGACGACAATGCCACATATAAGTTTCATTTTTGTTACTTAATTTAAGCCTTTTGTTTGTTACATTATATGTTTGAGATTGATTTATATTCAAAATATAAAGACAATTATTTACATCAGCACTGCATATCTCCATATCATTTTATACATTAAAACACCCAGTGTTTCTAAAAACAAATGTATAGCCACATTGGGCCAATAAAGATACATATATAATATTCATAGTCAAACTAGGTACATAATAACAGTCTAAAAGATTAAGTACATGCCCCGATGACAGTTCCATAATATAGGTCCCAACGGCCAAAACGGCGACTCTAGTCCCATTTCCAACGTGGAGGTCAATCTCTCATGAGGCCAGTCTCCTGCTAATCTGCAGATCCTGCACATCAGTACATATATGAACAACCAGAATCAAAAATCCAATTTTTTAAAACTAGAAGTAGACATGTTTATTTTTATAACAAACATACATGAAGCCGGTGTCTTGCCCGCTTTGATTTCCTTTATGTGCGCCTTGTACTCATGGTAGTCACGCTTCTTGTGACCCCGTTTGACACATTACAGGCATACATCTTGGGATTTGTACTTTGCCTTCCCATAAGACTTTGACGATTTGGCCTTGCTCTTATTCTTCTTCTTCTTTACACCTTCAGTAGCCTTCGGCCAAGCCTTGGGAGACTGAGATGTTCAAGCGAAGTGCACCTCGCACTTTTTGCCCATCAATAGCTCTTTTTCTGCTTCACGCGGCATTTCCATCAGCTCTCTAAGAGTATGGTCTTGGTTCATCATATTATAGTTCATGATGAACCTGCTCTAGCTGTCAAGAAGAGACTGCAAGATCAAATCTATATAAGTCTCAGCCTCAAAGGTTATGCCCAGCTGACCCAGCTGTTCAACGTCAGCAATCATCTGTGACACATGGTGCTCAATAGATGTACCCTCCGACATTCGAGAGCGAAAGAGCATTTTCTGCAATTCATACTTTTACGATCTAAGGTTAGATCGATGAAGGTCCTTCAATTTTTCCATCGCAGTATAGAGATACAATCCGTTGTTTTGGTGACGAAATTGAGGGGTCATCGCAGCGAGCATGACAGATTGAGCAGTTGAGTTGTCATCGCTATGAGTCTTCCAAATCTCAAGCTCAAGCGGCTGCTCATATTCCAAATATTCCAAATATATCCGCGATGTGGATATGTTTGAATCGGCCAATTCCAAATTAAGCCTAATTAATTAAGTTCTAATATTCCAAATATAATAATTTAATTAATTAAACTGTATAGCCATAATTAATTATTCAAATTAACATTTCCAAAATACCAATTTACATAATCAATCATGCTTTATTATATTCAATTCATGTCCAACACAATTGAAACAAAATCAACTCATTACATGCTACTACATGTCACGGCATTATGGATTTTTCTTCATGAATTTTGATTTCAATCAAATTAAATCACAAATCAATTTATCCAATCATTTTAAACACATCTAATGGTCTAAAATCAAGATCACCACGACATTAGGGTTCATGCTTACATTCGATCAAGCAATGTAATTTAGGGAAAATTAATCCAATTAAATTTTCATAAAATTGATCATGCATAACTCTTAGTTATCATTATCTAAGCATACTCAAACAAAAAATTTGATCTAATCATGCTCAAATCAAAAATACCCAAATTTTAGATTAAGAACCATAATTCAATTCCATGCTTAAATAGACTCATGATACCATTGTTGGGTCTCTAATATCAATCCCAAGATCTAATAAACATGAAATAAGTGTGAATACGCAAAGAAGTATAGCGGAAATATACTCACATTGAACGGTTGGATGATTTGTAGACAACAAAATGTTTTGCTTCCTTTAAAGTTGCTCCAAACTCCTCTTTGATTGTATTTTTGACCTCCAAGCCTCCAAGTTTGATTCCAAACTCTTGGGAAAGGTTTCCCTATCACTTTTGTATGATTCTTTGATGTGCTAGCAATGGAGATTTTTGCAACAAAATTTCCCCTTATCCCTTATGATTCTCGGCCAAGCCAATAAGAAAATGAAGAGAGAGTGTTTTGGGCGTGAATGAGAGGAGAGGAGAGAGTTGAGTGAAAGTGTTGTTTTTGATTTTCAAAAAAAAAATAATGATATACCAAATCAAAGATTTGGTAAAAGTCTATCACCTTTCACAGATCAAGCTAATGTGTATTACAAGTTATCACAAAAAATATGTACTAACTTCCATTAAATAAAAGTTAAGTGAATGACTAATGATGTGACTTGTTGTGGGCCCCACTTGATTCAAAATCCGAGTGGGCCCGCAAACACATTCTGGGCTTGGGTTCGTTAATTCCGAATTAACGAATTTTTCGTTGTGACGTAATTAAATCAAATTTAATTAAAAAATTATGCCTAGCAAAATTACTATTAAAGTCGCTCGCGAATTGATTATAAATTAATTCATTCGCCCGAATTAAAATCCAATTTTAATTCCGTTAAGAAATCTAATTTCATTAATATATCGAATATATTATTTAATCGATTAATTCCAAATTAATCGTTCTATCTTTTCTAATAGAATTTTATCCTAGATAAAATCTTTTCGCAATTAATCATAGATTAATTTTCTCTCTATTCTAATTAATGTAGGAAACGACTTTCCTTAGCGCGGCGGAAGTTGCTTGTGGTCTTCCGAACGACAATCCTTTAGTGTCCAACACTTAGATCAACCACTCGATCTTCCGAACTATGACTCGAAACCAACAAACCGAAGTGTGGGCTTCACTCACAAAGATTAAACCTCTAAACTATTTAGAGATTTAGGATGTCACAATGGTGTTTGGCCTTTTGGAATTTCAAATACTCTCACAACACTTGTGAATATTTGAAGTTCTTCTCTATTTTCTCTCAAATTTTTCTCACAACAATTTTTTTGAATGAATGCAAAGTGTTAACCTTAGGAAGTTAGAGAAATGGTAGAGATTATATTCTCTTACACAAGCCAACTAACCTTGTCATTAAGCATCTAATGCTTTCTTGCAATGGCCAACACAAAAATGTGAATGCCATACCAAAGCATAAGAAATGTAAAGCTAAAGACAATGGCTTGTGTCATTAAGCATTCAATGCTTTCTTTCAATGGCAAACACATGAATGTGAAGGCCATACTAAAGCATAAAATGCATTAGCTAATGACAAATCTATTAGGTGTATCCAAGCCACCTAATAGACATAATTGCTTGGATGACATGGTAAGCCATATGGGTTTGTCTCCAATGGTAAATAAAAATCATACTTTAATAATGATTTATTTACCTTCAATTATGTTGTAGTAATTATCTCATAATTATTACTAACTTGATTCTCTCATAATCAAGACTTGATTATCTCATAATCAAAGAATTCTAGAAAACATTAAGTTAAACTAATTTAACATAGTTTTCATTTGTGACAATAAATATTTATATCTTATTAATAATATATAAATAATATAATGTGAGCATATAATTAGACAATCTAGTTATATTAGGTTTGCTACAGTTAATCGAGATAGCACGGGGACCAAATGGACCTACAGTTCCGAGCTCAATAATTCCGAAATATTAATTAAATTCTTTAATCAAATATTACGAATTATTAACTCCGCGTTATTCCACTAAAAACTCGTAGTTGAACTCCCGTTACCGTAGATGGATTAAATAAATCGAACATTTTCGGTGTCCATCGATATAGTCATTACATATGGATTAGCCCTTCACGAATATCTCATAAATAGAGCCGGGTCATAAGTCCGTTAAAACCCCTCTAATATTTTGTTTCTTAAGCACCATTAATTTTATAATGAACAATTAATTCATAATAATTATGAATATAAAATATTTTATATTCGTAATAGAAAAGTTGAGCGCTCAAATTGTTCAAGTCCCGAATCAACTCTTAAAAGAGATATTCATCTGCTTCTCGTAAAAAGGAGTGAATTCCATATCTATGTAAAACGTTCCCAGCTACATACCAAATCATATCCCCAAAATACGTAGTTATTGGCTGGGAATGCAACACCAACCTCACCATAGTAAATCAAAGGACATAACCTGTCATGCAGGAGTTCGTAGTACACTCAGGATTAAGATCGAATCCATATATGACCATCTATTAGATAAAATGAATTTCTTCGTTAACGGATATTAAAAGAAATTTGTATTTATCTGAGTCCAGTCCTATATGATCTTATCATACAAGGTGCCTCCATTCCCATGTCACTACATGAACGATCCCGGATCAAGGTCGTCATACAAGTATAGAATGGACCGCAGCTATAGATATACCACAAACAAAGTACCCTATTGTTTGCTCTCTATGGACTATTTAGATTACTAACTTTAGACTTAAATCCTCTTGTACATCAAACATACACTAAGTCTGAAGGTACAATAGTAATCAAGGTAAACAAGACAATTGGAGAATATGCGATATAAATCAAACAACTTTGATAAAAAGAATAATGCATTTATTATTATTACAATAATCAATTCCATTTACAATACATGAAGCTATAGGACATAAATCCTAACAATCTCCCACTTGGACTAGAGGAAATGGGACATGTCATGTAATCCTAAACCATTTAGGTGACCTTCAAATACTTTAGCCGATAAGGTTTTTGTAAACGGATCAGCCAGGTTGTCTGCGGATGAAATCTGCGTGACAGCGACATCTCATCTCTGTACTATCTCCCTGATGAGGTGATATTTCCTCTCAATATGCTTACCCCTCTTGTGGCTTCTTGGTTCTTTGGAGTTCGCCACTGCGCCACTATTGTCACAATAAAGTGTGAGTGGTTATCCATATCTGGAACAACTTCCAGATCTGCCAAGAACTTACGTAGCCAGACTGCTTCCTTAGCTGCTTCACAAACTGCTACATATTCAGCCTCCATGGTGGAGTCATCAATACAAGATTGCTTAATGCTCCTCCATACTATAGCCCCACCACCTATGGTGAACACTGATCCAGATGTTGATTTCCTAGAATCGACATCCGTCTGAAAATCAGAGTCAGTATATCCTCTCAGAATCATATCCTGACTTGTATATACTAGCATATAATTTCTCATTCTCCGAAGATACTTGAGAATATGTTTCACTGCTACCCAATGATATAATCCTGTGTTGGATTGAAACCTACTGACTACTCCCACTGCAAAACAGATGTCCGGTCTCATGCATAACATAGCATACATGAGACTTCCAACTGCAGAAGCATATGGTATATGTCTCATCTCCTCAATTCCTTGAGGTGTCTTAGGAGACTGTTCCTTAGACAAATGAATCCCATGTCTGAAAGGTAAATTACCTTTCTTGGAATTCTGCATACCAAATCGCACAAGAATCTTGTCGATATAGGTTGCTTGAGACATTGCTAACAGTCGTTTCTGTTGAGTTCTAATATAGGTCCCAAGAATCATGAAATCAAGCAAGAAAACACATGAATACATCAAAGGAATAAGGCGGAAACAAATACTCACAATGATTGGTTTGAGATGCAAAGAACACAAGTCTTTTTCTTGCTTCATCATGCTCGGTTTTCCCCCTTTTGAACTGCTGTTGGGCGCATTTTTGGGCTGTGAAAATCCTCAAATTTTCGGCCATTGAAGACCTCCATTAAAGCTCCAAGCTTTGATATTCCAAGCTCACAAAATCACTTCCCTATCACCTTTGTATTCCTCCATGAGTGTGCTAGCACATAGATCTTACTACAAGATCAAAAGCTTCTCCATTTTGTGTGTGAAAACCAGAAAAATGGAGATGAAAATCGGTGACCATGACCGTGAGAAGAGAGAAGGTTTTTGGCTCCATTTTGCCTAAAACCGTATGCATTGCAAGAGAGAGAGAGAAACTTTTCATTTTGTTTTATATATATTTACCAAGTAAATAATAAATAAAACATATATTACTTTTAATACAAAAGTCAAAAAGCAAGAAATAAATAAGGTTATATTTCATTTCAAGCTTTTAAAAGCTTTTCACCAACTCAAATCAACTATTCACATCAAATCCATCCACTTTAATAAAGTGACAACATGTCATGTCACATCACTCAAAGTGACAAGTGACTTGACGATTGATGCGACTAGCGATTTGACTCTTGATGTGACTTGCGTGCCGCACTCGAATTCGAAATGCGAATGCGCTCGCAATCACTCTCGGGCTCGGTTCGTTAATTCCAAATTAACGAATTTTCCGTCGCGTCGTAATTAAATGATTACGCCTAGCGAATTCACTATTCACGTCGCTAACAAATTAATGCTAAATTAATTCGTTCGCCCGAATTAAAATCTAATTTCAATTCCGCGTCGAAATCTAATTTCGTTATAATATATCGAATATATTAATTTATCGATTAATTCCAAATTAATCGTTCTCTCTCTTTAACGATATTTTATCCGAGATAAAATATCTCCGTAATTAATCCCAGATTAATTTTCTCTCTCATCGAATTAATCCCAGATTAATTAAAGTGCGAGTCATACGTCATCGGTGAATCTTCAGGAAGCGACCCATGAGATCCCCGGATATGTTGGTAGTAAATACGGTTATCGGACTATCCGAACACGTAAGTACCTCGTACTACGTTTGTACCGATTTACAAGACAAGGTTGGCTTCTAGCAAAGCGCCATGCCTACCCAATTCTCCAGAAATATTCTTACAGGAATATATAGATCTATATCAAGCGTAGTATACCGTAGTATTGTGTATATCGGCCCAGTATCGGATAGTCACGTGCTAGGGCTGGGGCTGGATAAGTGTCTGCCCCGTCCGAAGCACATGTCGGTGTTGGATAATATGACCCATAGCGTCACTATTTGCACAGATCATTGTGTTGCTGTAGCAAATTAACTATGTAACAAGGAAATTGCACTCTCGTCATTTGTGATTAGATCACCATAGATATATAAATGAAGAGAGGTCCCTATGATTAGTTCCTGGATTTAGATGATATGAGACAGTATCAGTCCACGAAGGATTAATCATTAAATATCCCTAGCCGTAGTATTATCGAGACTGGACATCGATAATGCGGAATAGGCTAGTATTGCACTTGTGCGCGTTGTGAGGGCACAACGGCATAGTTCTCATATATTAAGTATTGGATACTTGTGCAAGTGCGATAGGAGGTCGTGTTTCACCGATGGTACGGGAAACAGCTTCGCTCTGGATAGACCCTTCGGAATCCCATTGGTATTATGACTAGGTGTCTATGGGAGGCCGAAATCAAGGTAGGTGTGTATAGTCTTAACCTGAGACTTGCATCGCGAATACTTACGACAATCGGTAAACTTTGGTTTTGGTGGTTGGGAGATCTTAACTGGTTCTGTGTTCACCTCTTCTGGGTTTATCAGGAATCGTAGTTATTGGATGTGATGTCGAGACGGAAGTATCACTCCAGTCATAGTGGAGATGATGTCAAGTAGGATACGGTATTAGTGCTCTTAAGTGATGCGCATCAAATCGTGATATTATGACCAGGTCATGAATATCCGATTATAGAGACTAGTTACCAGACATTCGATATGTGTTTCGGACGGGGCAGACACTTATCCAGCCCCAGCCCTAGCACGTGACTATCTGATACTGGGCCGATATGCACAATACATTAGTATACTACGCTTGATATAGATCTTAAATATTCTTAAAATGATATGTCCGGAGAATTGGGATGACTTGGTGCTTTGCTAGGAGTTGACCTTGTCTCGTAAATCGGTAGAACGTAGTACTTGGTACGTACGTGATTCGGATACTCTGACAACCGTATTTACTGCCAACTTATCCGGAGATCTCATGGGTCACTTCCCGATAATCCACCGATGACGCACAACTTGCACTCTTGAATAATCTGGGATTATATAGATGAGAGAGAAAATTAATCTAGGATTAATTACGGAGATATTTTATCTAGGATAAAATATCGTCTAGAGAGAGATAACGATTAATTTGGAATTAATCGGTAAATTAATATATTCGATATATTAAACGAAATTAGATTTCGACGCGGAATTAAAATTAGATTTTAATTCGGGCAAATGAGTTAATTTAGAATTAATTCGTTAGCGACGTAAATAATAATTTCGCTAGGCGCAATTATTTATTGAAATTCGATTTAATTAACGTCGCGACGTAAGTTCGGTATTTCGGAAATATCGAACCCGAACGCGTGAGTGCACGTGGGCCCACTTTCATTTGGAAACGTGTGGGGCCCACATGACACATGTCATATTATGCATTATTTAATTCTAATGCATTGCATGGAGATAGTGTACAATGCACTCAATGGTTTTGCATGAAAATTGAGTGTTTGACACTCTAAGCCATTGCATGATTTGTGTCATAAGTTTATTATTAATTTAATAAATATTATGGCATAAATATAAATTGATTTTTTGTAACAAAATTCATTTAACTCTCTCATCTCTCTCACGCCAAAATAGTGGCTGTTCTTCACTGGTTTTGAACCAGTTTGGGCGTGAACAATAGGGAAGCAAGAGTGGATTTTCATGGTGAAAATTCAAGTGCTAGCACACTTACAAGTCTTGCGAAGGTGGTAGGGAGGTTCGACCATGAGCCGGGAACCATCCAACGAAGCTAGGAGCTGCGTTTCTCATCTCAAAATTCTGTTTTTGGAGGCAGTGGACTGCATGCAGTAAGCTTACATGGCAGTGCGTTTTTTGGGTTCATTTGTCTTCAAATCGACTCTACCAACCAATGTAAGTATTCCGCTATCTTCGTTGGTGTATTCACGCATTATTTCATGTCTTGTTTGATCATGGGACCTTAGAAAAACTCAACAGTCGGATGTCTGGTAACTAGTCTCTATAATCAGATATTCATGACCTGGTCATAATATCATGATTGGATGCGCATCACTCAAGAGCACTAGTACCGTATCCTGTGTGACATCATCTCCACTATGACTGAAGTGATACTTCCGTCTTGACATCACACCCAATACACTACGACTCTCTGATAAACCCAGAAGTGGTGTACGCAGAACCGGTTAAAGCCATGTACCACCAAGACCAAAGTCTACCAATTATCGCAAGTATTAGCGATGTAAGTCTCAGGTTAAGACTATACACACCTACCTTGATTTCGGCCTCCCATAGACACATAGTCATAATACCAATGGGATTCCGAGGGGTCTATCCAGAGCGAAGCTGTTTCCCGTACCATCGGTGAAACACGACCTCCTATCGCACTTGCATAAGTATCTGATACTTATATATATGAGAACTATGTCATTGTGCCTCACAACGCACACAAGTGCAATACTAGCCTATTCCGCATTATCGATGTCCAGTCTCGATAATACTCCGGCTAGGGATATTTAATGATTAAACCTTCGGGGACTGATACTGTCTCATATCATTCTCAGTCCAGGAACTAATCATAGGGACCTCTCTTCATTTATATATCTATGGTGATCTAATGACAAATGATGAGAGTGCAATTTCCTTGTCACATAGTTAATTTGCTACAACAACACAATGATCTGTGCAAATAGTGACGCTATGGGTCATTTTGTCCAACAATCTCCCACTTGGCACATAGCCAGTCACTCAAGTGTCCTACAACCGAACTATGTACGGTTGGCTCAAACTGTTGAGAAATGCTTTCGTCAGCGGATTTGCATGATTATCATCTTGATGCGATTTATTCGATCATCACATCACCACGATGTATGATCCGAATGAATCAGATGAGTATCTAAGTATGTATCTGGATCGTTGATGAGACCATTAATTCTTTAGCCTGTGCTGACCCCTAGCTCAGCTGCTAACAGAACTATATCTAATCTAATTAGATTTGTATCGACCCAAATGACTTATATTGCTGCTTCAGCTGCAGCAACAACCGCATGTTGTTATTTGGTAACAGTATCTTGCTTGGAAGATTTCCAGCTAACTGACCGTAATTCATACTATATAGTACCGTTTGCGACTTTTAGTCGTCTTTATCGGTTATAGGAAATTGCTACAGTGACCCCAGTCACTTCAAGTTCTCCTTCTCCATAGACTAAGACAACATCCTTAGTTCTCTAAGATACTAACGGATGGTTCTTAACTTCAATCCAGTGACTTTCATTCGGATTGGCCTGTTTGTGAATCCATATGCTCAAAGCGTATGATACACCAGGTCTCGTACATTTTTCAATGTACGTTTTTCTAGGAGAGTATTTCGAAAGCCAAGCTTTCGCCGATATTTATTTTATGGGAATATCATTTCCAAGAAATGATGTATTATCATTATTTTATAGGACAGCCACTATCAGTGCGCTCCCACTAACCTTCTTATATATACACTAGAATTATTTTCGTTTTGAATTAAATCATATACCATTATGATTATATCAAAACGATAATTCCAAGAACCTAATGCTTGCTTCAATCCAATCATGGATCGAATAATCTGCATTATCCAAATGGATTTACCGTGGCAACATGTAAAAGGTTAAAATCGTAATCAACACAATGTTGATAACGATACCTTTCCGTTAAAGCCTAGCTTATACGTTGGTGTTGCCATCCATGTATGTCTTCCTAGAAGACATATAGTACTAATAGGCACAATGCCTTGTGGTACATCAACTAGTATCCAAACTGGTTGATATACATGGAATCCATTTCGGATTACATGACACTTTGCCATAATTAGGGAGTTGATACCTTGTATCACTTCCTCATAC
>SKCR01052471.1:0-18107 GCA_019454045.1 Zanthoxylum bungeanum | reverse complement strand
TATTTTTGGAGTTTCCCGTTAATATATTTAATCCATTTCTACTAATAATAACTGACTTATTATTAAACAAAACAGAAAAACCACATTCCATAAGTTTTGTTACAGAAATCAAATTCTTGCGAAAACCAGGAATATATAGCACATCTTTCAAACATAAATAACTACCCATTCCCCAACTCTCATGGTGAAGCTACCTTCAGCAAGGTCCCTCTATGAATCAAGTAGCTGCAAAGAACAACAAACATGGTTAGTGGCACCAAAATCAACAATCCAGATGGATTTATCATCCTCCACTAAAAGAGACTCAACGACAAGTAAATCTTATTTACCTGTATTCTTCTTCTCTTTCAGCTCTGCAAGGTATTTCAGACAATTCATTTTCAATTGCCCTTGTTGTTCACAATAGAAATATTTTCCTTTGGCATTGGTTCCTTTAGAGCCTTTGTTGTTCTTCCTTTTCATTGGTTTTGACTTTACCTTCCAATTGCCTTTCTTCTTCTTCTTTGCAGATTTAGAATATTCGAAAATATTTGCCTCGGCATTGGACCTACGAGGATCGTTCATAACAGACTCGTAATTTGTGAGCTCATTTAGCAGTTCAGTCAACGTAAAAGTCAATTTTTTCATAGAACAGTTGCTTTTAAACTGCAGGAAACTCTTCGTAAGGGTTTCCATAATCATTGTCACCTAGCTTTGTACATTGATACGTGCACCATGGGTTTCATCCATATTAAGATGAGACATCATCCTCAACACATGGTCTCAGACTGATGTGCCTTCCTTCATTCTAGCGGTCAATACAGAGACTATTGCCTCATGTTGTTGCCGGTCTGAAGGTTGCCCAAACATGTTCTGTAATGACTACATAATCATTCATGTTGTCGCCATAGGCTCATGCTGTGCAGCAAGAACCTCAGACATGGATGATATCAAATAGCTATGGGCTTTCTCATCAGCTTTAATCCAATTATTATAGGCATTATGTGCTGCTCTGCCAGCATTTGGTGTTGGCTCAGGAGGACATTCCTCCATTAGGACAAATTTAAGGTCTTCGTAGACCAAAATAGCATTCATGTCACTTTTCCATTTAACATAATTATCCCCGGTTAATTTTTCTTGTTGTTTGAGAATTGAGATTATTGCAGATGTCATGGATGAAAAAATAATAAACGCGCATTCAACATTCATTCGTCACATATTAAAATTGTCAAACATTTAGGCATAAAATTAAATATGATGCATGATCAATGTATAATGAATTAGAAACCTAAAAGAATTACTATGCCACAGTTATCTATCATACCACAAATAAGTGCCGCCATAGGGTAGGTAAAGTATCCGCATGATAGACTGAGACATTCTCACCAGATACATCTAGAGTCCCTATCCTTTCGGAATCCAAACCTGATATTGACCCAAAAAGGACACCATCCGTAGGGGGACGAAAGCAAAGCCGTCTCAAGGCGCCTATTGAATCTCACGTTTCTGGATAACGATGGAGATCATGGGATATATTATGGTATACCCCTCTCCCACTCACTATTTTGAAGTATAAGGTTTCTATCTCACTAGTATCTTATGAATCTTAGATTATGCTCGGCTAAAGTCATAACCTTATTAATACTAGTTGATAATTTAGTGATCTAACCAATTTTAACTCTTAAAATTTTATTCACTAATCCCGATTAGTCTCTACTAACCATTTTACTTAATTAAACTAATTTAATCAAGTTTTTATAGTGATCTAATCAATTTAACTCTTAAATTATTAGTCCACTAATAGATTTTAAAATTTAGAATTCAACGAACGAACCAAATGTCAATAAACCATTTAATCGATAAAAGCACATTATTTATTCCAAAGGTACGTGGTATTGTACCCGAGTGTAGATCATATTACCGTCCATTCGGAACCGGCTATGAAATTTACGTCCGGGTTTTCATCCGATATACCAAGGAAAATAATGTACTCATAAGGTACATTTGTTTCTAAAACTTGAATTCGTAATTTTTAAACCTTTAAACCAATTAATCTTATTAATCCGTTTGTATGCATCTCATATTCTTATTTAACATTTAAATTACATAAAATCATAGTTTATGACTAGAATACCATGCATATCTACATGTTATGGCATGTGAAAATGCAAGAGTAGGCACCCTAGGCTATATGACATGTTAAGCACTTTAAACATACATATTAACCCAAAGTCTGGGAGTCGCGACGCACACTGGTGGGCGTCGCGACGTCCACAATTCCAGAAATTGGAATTATGCCAGTTCAGCATCGCATCGTGATGCGAGGGGACCTGTGTCGCGATTCGTACGAGGCAGTAGCATGCGTGTTGATATGCTGGTCGCATCGTGACGCAACCTAGTTTCCAGTGGCTGGAAATGCTGAGACATACACATTACAAATTACGTTGACCGGGCTCTTATTTTTCTATACTAATCTAGTTAGTATAATAAATCCAAGGCATCCATTGGTCTTTAAACCTTGTTCCAGGAGTGTATTTGAGTTCATTGCAGAATTTCATCGTCAAAAGTCCTTCGCGGCATCGGCTCCTCCAAGTTACAAATAGGGTTACATAAAGGACTTATTACAAATGAAATGAACTAACAACACTTGAAAGAATGTGACCTTATGGTCTTAACTAACAACACTTGAAAGAATATGACCTTATGGTCTTACATTTCCAATGCTAAAAACAAGAGCCGGAAAAATTAACGATCAACGCAACACATTCATCTCATGAATCTATATTGTGCATACTCATCACAACATGCATATTAATAATCTATGTTTCATATAAATTATAAAAACTAAAAAGAGAAGGGTTAAGAAAACTTTTCAACCTTAAGCTCTGATACCAATTGTAGGAAACGACTTTCCTTAGCGCGGCGGAAGTTGCTTGTGGTGGCACCGGGTCCGGTTTGGATCTTTACAATTTTCTTTGCCTTCTCCATTTGTTATAGTAGCCAAGATCAATCCTTTGGTGTCCAACTCTTGGATCAACCACTCGATCTTTTGAACTATGACTCGAAACCAATAAATCGATGTGTGGGCTTCACTCACAAAGATTAAATTCTAAACGATTTAGAGAATCAAGATGTCACAATTAGTGTTTTGCTTTAGGAATTTCAAACACTCTCACAACACTTGTGAATGTTTGAACTCTCTCTATTTTCTCTCAAATCTTTCTCACAACACTTGTGTGAATGTTTGCAAAATATTAACCTTGGGAAGTGAGAGAAATGGCAGAGATTATATTCTCTTACACAAGCCAACTAACCTTGTCATTAAGCATCTAATGCTTTCTTGCATTGGACAACCAAAAATGTGAATGCCATACCAAAACATAAGAAATGATAAGTTAAAGACAATGAATTTTTCATTAAGCATTCAATGCTTTCTTTCAATGGCAAACACATAAATGTGGAGGTCATACCAAAGCATAACATGCATTAGTTAATGACAAAACTATTAGGTGTATACAAGCCACCTAATAGACATAATTGCTTGGATGACATGGTAAGCCATATGGCTTTGTCTCCAATGGTAAATAAAAATCAATATCTTAATAATGATTTATTTACCTTCAATTATGTTGTAGTAATTATCTCATATTTATTACCAACTTGATTATCTCATAATCAAGACTTGATTATCTCATAATCAAAGAATTCTAGAAAATATTAAGTTAAACTAATTTAACATATTTTTCATTTGTGACAATAAATATTATTAATCTCATTAATAATATATAAATATAAAGTGAGTATATGATTAGACAATCTAATTATATTAGGTTTGCTACAGTTAATCGAGCTAGCACGGGGACCAAATGGACCTACGGTTCCGAGCTTCAATAATTTCGAAATATTAATTAAACTCTTTAATCAAATATTACGAATTATTAACTCCGCGTTATTCCACTAAAAACTTGAAGTTGAACTCCTATTACCGTAGATGGATTAAATAAACCAAACAACTTCGGTGTCCATCGATATAGTCATTACATATGGATATAGCCCTTCACGAATATCTCATAAATAGAACAGGGTCAAAACTCCGTTTAACCCCACTAAATATTTTATCTCTTAAGCACCATTGATTCTATAATAAATAATTAATTCATAACAATTATGAATATAAAATGGCTCTTAATCAGGATTTCAGATTCCATGGGCGGTTTTCTAAGAACCGTCTCACTCATCTTTGCTTTGCGGATGACCTTATGATTTTCTGTAAAGCGGATGCCTCCTCGGTTTCCTTGATTAAGGATTGTCTCAGGCAGTTCAGTGGTTTATCAGGTTTAATCCCGAATCTAGCTAAAAGTCATTTCTTCTCCTCTGGTATCTCTCCTACCCTTCAGGACCAGCTGCGTCTTGTTCTGGGCTTCCAAGTAGGGATTATTCCAGTGCGGTATCTGGGAGTCCCTTTGATTTCTACTAAACTCCGGGCCTCAGATTGTGCTTCTCTTGTGGATCGTATTGTTATGCGTGCTAAAAGTTGGAGTAGTAAGTTTCTCTCTTATGCGGGGCGGCCTCAGCTCATTAAATCTGTTTTATTCTCCATTCAAGTTTATTGGTCTTCTTTATTTATTCTTCCTAAGTCTGTTATTAGGAAGGTGGAGACGATTCTCCGTTCTTTCCTTTGGAAGGGTAGTGAGCTCACCTCTTCTGGGGCGAGAGTGGCTTGGAGTAGAGTTTGTTTACCTTCCAAGGAGGGGGGTTGGGGATTAAGAGATTGGAATCTTGGAATAGAGCGACTATTGTTAAGCACATTTGGTTCCTTTGTTCTGGCCAGGTTTCTTCTTGGTCGAATTGGGTTCAGTCTTATTTGTTGAGGGGGAGAAGTTTTTGGGAGGTTCCTTGCCCTACAGATTGCTCTTGGAGTTGGCGTAAGATTTTGGAGCTTCGTTCTTGGTCCCAGAGGCGGATGAGAGTTAGGATTGGGAATGGTGAGAAGACTTTATTGTGGTTTGATTTTTGGCATCCTATGGGTCCGATTGTGGATTCGTTGGGTGAGAGAGTGATTTATGACTCTGGCTTGGATAGGATGGCTACAGTTGCTTCCATTATTTCTGATTCTTCTTGGCGGTGGCCCCCATCTAGGTCCGCCGCCCTTGTTGATCTGGCTCGGACCCTTCTTCCAAATCCTTCTAGCTTGAGGGAGGATGAGCTGGTTTGGGTGGATGATAGTAGAGGGAGATTTTCTGTGGATAGTGCCTGGAATGCTATGCGGTCTAGGGGAACCTTGGTGCATTGGTTTCGAGTTGTTTGGTTCCGGAAGGCCATTCCCCGCCATTCCTTTTTGCTTTGGATGTCTATTCAGGGAGGCCTTTGTACTCAGGATAGTTTGATGAGGTTTGGTATCTCTGCTTGCTCACGATGTATTCTCTGTGGTTGTTCTAGTGAGGATATTGATCATCTTTTCTTCCAGTGCTCCTTTTCTTCTAAGGTCTGGTCGACTGTACTGGCTATGTGTGGGTTAGATTGGAGTAGCCGAGATTGGCTTCAGACTGTTGAGTGGATGTGTCAGTTTTCTGACGCCTCTTTACGCCATCTTCTTGTTCGGCTGTCTTTTGCCGCGTCAGTTTACCATTTATGGAGGGAGAGGAATGCCCGCACTCATGATGCGCCTCTTCGGCCTGTTTCTGTCCTGCTTAGTGATATTGTTTTTGATGTTCAGAATCGTGCTGGCTTTTTACGGAAGGTGAATCCATCTTATGACAATAAATGGCTTCACCTATCTTGGCACTTGCCCGATGACATTTTCTGTTGATCTTCTTTTGCTTGTAGCCTTTCGGCTTTTCTTCTAGGAGGGCGTGTCCTCTCTAGTAGTCTGAGGTATGCCCATTTGCTCTTGTATAGTTTTCTTTTGGTTATACACTTACTTTATCCAAAAAAAAATACTTTATATTCGTAATAGAAAAGTTGACCACTCAAACTGTTCAAGTCCCGAATCAACTCTTAAAAAAGATATTCTTCTGCTTCTCGTAAGAATGAGTGAATTTCATATCTATGTAAAACTTTCCCAGCTACACACCAAACCATATCCCCAAAATATGTAGTTATTGGCCCGGAATGCAACACCAACCTCACCATAGTAAATCAAATGACATAGCCTGTCATGCAGGAGTTCGTAGTACACTCAGGATTAAGATCAAGTCTATATATGACCATCTATTAGATAAAATGAATTTCTTCGGTTAACGGATATTAAAAGTAATTTGTATTTATCCGAGTCCAGTCATATATGATCTCATCATACAAGATGCCTTCATTCTCATGTCACTACATGAACAATCCCGGATCAAGGTCGTCATACAAGTATAGAATGGACCGCAGCTATAGATAAACCACAAACAAAGTACCCTCTTTGTTTGCTCTCTATGGATTATTTAGATTACTAACTTCAGACTTAAATCCCTTTTGTGCATCAAACATACAATATGTCTGAAGGTATAATAGTAATCAAGGTAAACAAGACAATTGGACAATATGCAATATAAATCAAACAACTTTGATAAAATGAATAATGCATTTATTATTATTACAATAATCAATTTCGTTTACAATACATGAAGCTTTAGGACAAAAGTCCCAACAATTTTATGATTGATAATATATTTTAGAAAGATTGATTTTCAAAGCTTGAGTTTTATGATTTTTGAAGGCATGGAGGAAAAACCCACGTCAGATGTAACTTGACATAGATATGGAATTGACAGATGTAGATATCGTGTGCACATGCAGTTCAGGACTAAGTATGACAGATGTCCCTAGATCCCATATTCTGAGTCATGAGGGTAGTATAGATCTGCACCCCCGGCTTCAGTTCCGTGACT
The DNA here is from genome assembly GCA_019454045.1 of Zanthoxylum bungeanum. NCBI lineage: Eukaryota > Viridiplantae > Streptophyta > Magnoliopsida > Sapindales > Rutaceae > Zanthoxylum > Zanthoxylum bungeanum. The sequence continues at coordinate 11,253 of SKCR01052471.1, read as the reverse complement.
TGAGGACGACGAGACGTAATGCCCCAAGACCACCAAATTATACGTATGGGGGGACGGTGAGACGTAACGCCCCTATGCACCAGATATTCAGATATAAATATTTCGGATAACGATTTCTCAGAAATAGATTTTCAGAAACGGATTTCCAAAAACAGATTTTCTGAAAATATAACTTTTATGAAAGAAATTTCAGAAAAGATTTCCAGAATAGTTTTGTAGAAAAAGATATGTTTTCAGATAAAAAAGAAATTTCACAAAAGATTGTCTTATGGGAGTATTTTTGTTTTTAGAACCATATATTTTCTGAAAGAATCAGTTTTCATTTTAAACTGTCCACTCACTAGGTCGTTCAAACGATCTAACTCCCTCACTCACAGTGTTTCTGTTTTGTAGGTATACCCGGAGGACGAGCTCGATATGATGGATACTAATGGCAATCACTAGGGTGTTTGGTCCACCAGGTCAAGTCAGATAGACAGTTCAGTCAAAGTCACAGTAAAGTCATGTATCAAATATCACTCATTGTATTAGTTAAAGTGTCTATGAATAAGAGTTGTAAATAGAAGACTATAGGTATACATTTATAAGCATTAAGTTGCATTTCATGTTTATGAGTTGGGCAATGGTACCTATGCATGAGTTATATTTTCATATAAGTTTAGCGGTATTGATCATAGTCAGAGGCTTAGGGGGATAAGATGGTCTATTCCCTGCCGGTAGGATCCTCGGAAGGGGGATGGTACACTAAACTATATAACATGTTATTCAAACATTTTGAATTAAACATACATATAACCTAAAAAATAAATTTTGCATTGACTGGGCTCTTATTTTCCTATACTAATTTAATTAGTACATAAAATTCCAAGGCATCCATTGGACTTCAAATCTTGTTCCATGGCTTGGTGTTGATCTATTTGATGCATTGGTACTCCAATTTACAAAGAATGAAAATTTTATATAGGAAAATAAAATATACAACACTTGTAAAATTGGCATGTTGGCCTTGCATTCCCAAAATAAAAATAATAATAAGAGCCGAAAAAATTTACGATCAATGCAAAAACTTTCATAACATGAATCTACATTAAACATTCATCACATTAACATTAATATGTGCCAACTCATATCAACATGCATATAATAATTTATATATCATATAAATAAATAAATAAATAAACTTTAAATGAAAATGAGAAGGGTTAAGAATACTTTTCAACCTCGCTCTTAATGAAAATTGTATAAACCACTTTCCTAGTGCATCGGAAACACCTTAAGCACCCGAGATCGGCCTTGAAAATTTTTTCTACCATTCTCCTTGTATGGCCGAATATGACCAGCTCTTTTTTTGATATTTTTCTTCCGTTTTCAGCAAAATTTCAGCTTCAAAACAGAACCCAAGCATCCCCCGAACAGTGGCTCGGATCTGAACTATTTTGGAACTAAATTTGCGCCCAACTCACACCCAAATCAGCCCATGATTTGCGTCAACTTTAGTAGTATTTCATGTCTGATTTTTCTACTAAAAACAGCCCCAAAACACTCTTGAAACACCTCTTAATGTTCTCTGATTCTCCTAGACAAGAAACAAAATAAACTGAGTCCCGTAACATCAAGAAAATATGCCGCAGTGAGCAGTTTTTCTGCTCACTATTGTGTATCAACAAGAAAGAAAGATGATGTGGATTTTTAATTCGACTCTGAATGGCCTTCCGTGCTATGTCTCGCAACCAAAAGAAACTAGTGTGGGCTAAACTCACAAACCAACCTCGAAACACTTTAGAGATGGAAATTGTCATACAAGAATTTTTAGTTTTAGTTTTTGTTCTTGTTATTTTCTTTCAGTTCTTGAGAGAAAATGATGAATATGGTGGCTACGGTTTGACACAAAATGAGTTAGGGTAAAAAGGAAACTAACTTAACCTTTTATATTTAGGGTTTTATTTTACAAAATAAAATAAACCTTTACCCTTTTATTGATGGAAAAATTGACCAGCCCTAATAAATTTTATTACATGCAAATATTTTACTTAATATCATCGTCATGACCAAACGATGTTACAAAACATGAACATGTTATTACCATTTAAAAATTATAATTCCATTCCAACCAAAGGGTTTCCAAAACATATTTTTGGAGTAACAAATAATCTAAATATTTTATTAAATTAGACCATATAATTTAATAAGATAATTTATAATAAACAATTATTATATAATCATTTATTATAAAAATCATATATTAAAATTAATACATAGTTTAATGTGTGACAAAAAATATTATTAATCATATTAATATATATATATATATTATGCGTGAGTATATAATTGGACTATCCAATTTTATTTAATTTGCTACAGTCTATCGAGCTAGCACATGGACCAAATGTACCCACGGTTCCGAGCTCCAATAAACTCGGAACATTAATTAAACTCTTAATTAAATATTTCGAATTATTAATGTCAGGGTATTCCACTAAAAATCCGAAGCTGCACTCTCATTGCCATAGATAGATAAAATAAGCCGAACTACGTCGGTGTCCATCGATATAGTCATTACATATGGATAGGCCCTTCATGAGTATCTCAAAATCAGAGTCGGATCATAATGTTTGTTATACCCCTCTAAATATTTTTACCTTAAGTACTATTAATTTTCTAATGAATGATTTATTCAGAGCTATTTAGATTGTTAATATAGAAATTCGCAAAGGACTTGAGCGCTCTAATCGTTCAAGTACTGAGTCAACCCTTAAGGAAGATACTCATCTACTTCTCGCAAGAAGGAGTGAACTCCATATCTATGTAAAATGTCCCCATCTATACACCAAATGACATCCCCAAATTACGTAGCTATGGGTCAAGATTGTTATACCAACCTCACCTTTGTAAATCAAATGACATAGCCTGTCATACAGGAGCTCGTAGTACACTAAGGATTTAGATCAATCTATATATGACCATCTAGTAGATTGAAATGAATTTCTTTATTTAACGGATATTATAAGAAACTCATTTCTATCTAGGTCCAGTCCTATATGATCACATCATATAAGGTGCCTTCATTCTCATGTCACCACATGGACGATCCCCGGATCAAGGTCGCCATACAAATATAGAATGGACCGCAACTATAGATAAACCAAAAACAAAGTACCCGCTCTATTTGTTCTCTATGGACTAATTTAGATTACTAAATTCAGACTTAAATCCTCTTATGTATGACACTCATACACTAAGTCTGAAGGCAAATGAGTAATCAAGGTAAACAAGATAATTTACAATATGCGATATAAAATAAACACTTTGATAAATGAATAATGCATCTTTTTATATATAAAATATAATTTTGTTTACATTACATGAATCTCTAGGGAATATATTCCAACAGTTTGAGGGCTGAAAAATTGTTAAAAACAGAAGCAAAACATCATACCAAGGGCTGGTCAGATTCGGTCATCAAAGGGAGAGGGGATAAAAAGTTTTAAAGGCTGATCCCAGTGCTTTAGACGCTTCTGATGCGCAAGGAAATCAATTCCTACAATTGACATCAAGAGGGAGGTTGAAAAATATTCTTAACCCTTCTCTTTTTTTTTTTTAAAAATTATACTTATATTGATTTACATGAGATATAAATTGTTTTATGCATATTGTGATGAGTAGGCAAATATTATATTCATGTGATGAATGTTTGTTTCTTTTGATTCATGAGATGAATGTATTGCCTTTATCGTAAATATTTTTCGGCTCTTATTTTTATGTTATTTTTGGTTTTGGGAATGTAAGGCCATAAGACCATTATTTTACAAGTGTTGTAAATTATTTTCCTATGTAAAAGTTTCAAGTTGTAACATTCTATGCAATTTGGAGTGTCGATGCTGCCAAAGACTCAACAACCCTCCATAGAGCGAGATTTGAAGACCACGGGATGCCTTGGAATATTTTTGTACTAATTTGATTAGTATAGGAAAAATAATAGCCAATTCAATGCAATTTTATTTTTATGTTATATGTATGTTTATTTCAAAATGTTTAAACAACATGTCATATAGCTTAGGGTTCATACTCTTGCGTTTTCACATGCCATAACATGTTTTAGATGCATGGATATTCTAGTCATAAAATGTGATTTTATGAAATTTAAAAGATTTAATTTGGAATATGATATGCATGAAAATAAATTAATAAGATTAATTGGTTTAATAGTTTAAAATTGAAAATTTAAAAATTTAATATAAATGAGCTTTATAAGTGAATTGTATTTTCCCTTAGTATATAGGATGAAAAACAAGATGTAAATTTCATAGCCGATTCTGAATGGACGGTAGTGTGGTCTACACTCGGGATAAAATTCCACGTACCAATGGAATTTATAAGACGTTTATATTAATTAATTAGTTCAATTAAAATTTTGTCCATTTGTTGAATTTTAAATTTTAAACTTGTTGTGAACTAAAATTTTAAGAGTTAAAATTAATTAGGTCATTCAACAAAACTTAATTAAATTAGTTTAATTAAGTAAAATATTAGTTGGGACTAATCGGAATTAGTGAATTAAAATTTTAAGAGCTAAAATTGGTTATATCGCTAATTATGCACTAGTGTAAATAAAAGTTATATTTTAGCCGCACATAAACTTATAGAAACTAGTGAATTAAAATATAAGATATTTTAAATAGAAACCTTTATTTTTAAAATAGTGAGTGGGAGAGGGATATACAACAATATATCACGCGATCTCTATTGTTAGTCCGAAAGCGTGAGATTCAAAAGGCGCATCGAGACGACTTATTTTTGTCCCCCTACGGATGGTGTCATTTTTGGGTCAATATCAAGTTTGGATTCCGAGAGAAAGGAAATCTAGATGTATCAAGTAAACTGACCTACCGTACGGCGACACTTCACTAGTGAAGTCAAAGGGTTCTGAAATAACGGGTTACACTCACAGGGAATGATTAAATGTTAATCAAAATTCCTTGATCAAATCAAATGGTGGTTGGTTAATATAGGAAAAAGAGTTATTCCCGCATATATGAATCAATTGAGATTGTCTCGTTCTATCATGCAAATACTTGACCTACCCTACGACGACTCTTATTTGTGGGATGATAGATTTCCGTGGAATATTAATTCTTTTAGGTTTCTAATTAATTATACATGGTTCATGCATCATGTTTAATTTTATGCCTAAATGTTTGAAAATTTTAATATGTGATGATGGATATTAAATGCATGTTTATTTTATTTTATTTCAGTCATAGTTTCTTCAATTATTGTTATTCTCTCTAATGACAAATTAACAGGAGAAAATTATGTTAAGTATAAAAGTAACATGAATGCCATTATGGTCTGTGAAGACCTTAATTTTGTCATGACAGAGGAATATCCTCCCGAGCAGCCAGAAATTCCAACCAAGCTGCTCGTTGCCTACCAGAAATAGGTTGCGCCAATAAGAAATCCCGCTGCTACTTGCTAGCAGGGATGCCCGAGGTTTTTGCTGTGTAAAGCATTAGCCAATGTCTACAGCATCTTTGATGATAGATTTACTTCAAGGCATGTTCGGGCAGCCTTCGAAGCAGCAACGTCAGGGATGACCGTTAGAGGCTATGGTCTCAGGGATGACCGCTAGGATGAAAGAAGAGACATTAGTCCGAGAGCACTTCTTAAGGATGTTGACCTACCTCAACACGACCGAAACTCATGGAGCTCTTATTGATGAGCATAGCCAAGTGACCATGATCATGGAAACTCTTCTGAAGAGTTTTCTATAGTTTGAAAGCAAGTATGTTATGAAAAAGTTGATTTTTTCTTTGACTCAACTGCTAAATGAGCTCACTCATTACGAGTCCACGCTGGTGGATCTTCGTAAGCCTAGTAGAGAGGAAAATGTTTCGGAATCTTCTAAATCTACTAAGAAAAATAAGAAAAGCAATAGAAAGGCTAAGGCAAAGCCTTTGAAGAAGAACAAGAGAAGCTCCAAGGATGCCAAGCCTAAGGAAAAGTGTTTTCATTACAATAAGGATGGGCATTGGAAAAGGAACTGTATGTTAGTGTCCTACATATGCCACAAGATCACTAAGATGATTTGTGTGTGAATATTAAAGAAGTTTGCGGAAAAAACTTACAACTGTGAATACACTCCTGAATCCAACCCACCATCCTCTCTGGAATACCAACTGTCCGCAGAAAATCACACCAGGAAATCCCAACGAACAGTGTCATAAGCTTTCATCAAGTCAATCTTAAGAGCACATCTTGGAGAACTGCCATTCCGGTGATAATTCCGAACCAATTCCTGACACAAAAGAATATTGTCGCAATGCGCCTTCCGGGATAAAAGCAGATTGATTATGACTGATTACTGAAGGGAGGATAATCTTGATTCTATTCGCAATCAGCTTAGCAATGCACTTGTAAATAGTATTACAACAAGAAATAGGCCTAAAATCCTTAACCTGGGAAGGATTAGGAATCTTAGGAATAAGAGCAATGGATGTAGCATTAACCTGCCTCAAAAGACGCCCAGAAGAAAAGAATGAGTGAATAGCACATAGGACATCATTCCCCACAATATTCCAACACTGCTTAAAGAAGCCCGAATTAAACTCATCTGGACCTGGAGCTTTATTGTCCTTTAACCCGAACAAGACAGCCTTAATCTCCTCATCTGAAACCTCCTGAGAAAGAGCCACACTCTGCTCAGTAGTAACATGTCTAGTAATAGCAGAACGAAGGACCGCCCTATCGAAATCCTGCTGACCATGCTGAGGACCAAAAAGGGTCTCAAAAAAAGAAACAATCTCATCTCTAACCAAGAAATCTTCCTCCACATGGGTCCCATCCTCCTTATTAATAGAAGTAATCTTACTACGACCGTGTGAAAACTCTTCATAGCCGTAAAAAAGAATTTAGTATTCTGACCCCCAAGGTTAAGCCACTGGACTCGAGATTTCTGTCTATTGAAGCCTTCTTCAGCACGACTCAAAACACCATAACTTAACGAAAGACGAGCTTCTTCAGCTAGCAGAGCAGGGTCACTAGGGTGGTCCTGTAAAGCACACTGCACTCTGTCCAGATCATTCCTAATCTCCAAGACTCGCCACGAAATCTTAGAGAAATGCTCAACATTAAATTTTTTCAAAGCCAACTTAACATTCTTCAGCTTACAACATAAACGGAACATCGGAGTACCATGAACATCAATATCCCATGCCCTATCCACAACAGAGAGAAAATCAGGATGATCCACCCAAAACTGAAAGAACTTAAAGGGGATAATCCTCTTAGGGAGCTCTGCAAGCTTAACAACCATAGGAGAGTGATCAGAAATACGGGGATGAAGAAAACGGGCAGAAGAGCCCGGGAAAAGACACTCCCAATAAGAGTTAACAAGAACACGGTCTAACTTGCGCCAAATAGGAGACTGAATCTGCTTATTAAACCAAGTAAACTTACAACCAGAGAACTGAAGATCATCCAACCCAGCCTGACCCAAACAACAACCCAAATCATCTTTCCAAGCTGGCCAAGCCACAGAACCACCACAATGCTCAATCGGAGACCGGATGGCATTGAAATCACCCAAAACAAGCCACGGGGAATCATCAAAAGTACTACCACTAGTAATCAGGTCAGTCCAAAGTTCCCGCCGCTTCTCGTAGTCACACTCCCCATAAACCACTGAAACTACACAATTCCACATCCCAGAAATATTAGTCACACGACAATGAATAACTTGAGCTGAGGACTGAATAATGCTAACAACAACGTCACTAGGGTTCCAACAGACCCAGATACGACCAAAAGGGCTAATATCAGGGTGGCAAAAAAACTTCCATGAATGATTTATCACACGAGAGACATTCATAAAATTAACCTCCTTAACCTTGGTCTCAACTAAACCACACAAAGAGAGCTTCTCATCACTAAGAAACCTCCTAACTTCAGCATGTTTTAAAGGGTCATTGAGACCCCTAATATTCCAACAACCAAAAATCATTAAAACATATACAAAAAAGCCAAACCCACAAATCAGCGTCGACGACCCCCTTAGGGGACTTCCACTTCTGACTCCTTTTACCACCAGAGCTCTTTCTAGATTTGTTACCATAAGCCAATTTCTTAGAATCCAGCGAGTCAATAGCCTTAATAGCCAAATTGTTAACCATAGGAATGGGCGAATCAAAAGCTACAGAAGGCGAGCCCTCATATAACTCAGAATTTGGGAGATCCTCACCAAAATGTGAAGAATCAAGGGAACACTCTCCTTTCAAAATACCATCTGTCTCCACAGAAACTGTCTCAGAAGAAACCACAGGCAAAGAAGGAATAACCACAGTCGAGTCCAACTCATTAGTAGAACACACTCCCAAAACAAGATTTTTGTCAGCATTCAGAGGCAAAACTCCACCTGAAATTACAGGGGTCAAAGAAGTTGACAAGAACTCACTTGGGTTGGAAACCAAGCAAACCCCAAGCATCTTTCTCAAAACCCCCAAGAACTTTGAATACTGATTTTGTAGGAACAAAACCCAACCAAGATCAGCCCCTAACCACCATGAAACTCACGCCCATGATAACCACAAGCATGAAATCAGATTGTATTTTGCTAGCAATGGAGACGCCACTAAGTTGCCAAGCTTAGATAAGTCAATTTGAACTTGAAAAGGGGAATCCCTCCCTTACAAGAAATTTAGCCATAGCCAAAGCTTAAAAGCTTCAAAGTTTGATGAAAATGTCGTGAATCTTATTCCAAAGAAGAAGAAAACAAAGTTTAAATAGGTTACAAAGAGAAACCCTAAAGGGTGTGAATGGACAAAAATGTCCCTAAAGTGAAATTACCAAAAGACCTGAAAACTACCCAAAGCATTCACTCAAGCACGTCCCCAAAGGTCTTTTCCCACCTAAAGTAGCTTAAAACAATGATTAGAAACTAATTAACTAAGCTAATTTGAGGTGCTTACATCAAATAGTAAATTGACGTGTTACTCAATAAGCAAGGTTCTAAGCATAATTAAGCCTAATGGCATAGTCAACCATGCTAATTACATCATAAATAAAGTCAAAATGTCGAGCACAAATGACAAAAATGCCCCCATTTGGCCGAATTCAACATGGTCCCAAAATGGGTGAAATCGGGTCAAAAGGATGCTGGTGCTGAAGCTACTCTACTATGCTTCAGTCTGAGCTGATCTGGGTCAATGAAATAGCTTGGGGACCTCTCTGGTTATGCCCATATATGTTCTGGTGTGCACTTGACTCGGTTGCTGGCAACTGGTCACACATAGCTCTGAGCTAGTCCCGCAAAGGCCTCTCTGATCTTCTTTGCTCTTTGGCGAGTGATTGGACCTGTTGGAAACTGCATGGGTTCTTCCAAGTTGTTAGCTGCATGCTGCTGTAATGTCTCTGGTTTGTGGTTGGACTCATGTCATTCCCTCCTTGTTGAAAAGGATTCGACCTCGAATCTGAACCTGCATCAAAATGAGTTTAAGTTCAGAGAAACATTAAAAGTAGCAGAGACGTTGTACTTACCTTGCAAATCCAGCTTATATGCATTGTCATTGATCCTTTCCAAGACCTGAAAAGGTCCATCTCCTCTCGATTGTAGCTTAGATTTACGCTGTTCGGGAAATCTCTCTTTACGCATGTGTACCCAAACCCATCACCAGGTTGAAGACTACACGTTTTCTTCCCTTATTTGCATGAGAAGCGTATTGCTCGTTCTTTCGTTGAATGTGCTCTTTTACCTTCTCATGGATATGCTTCACCAAATCAGCCTTCCTTTTGCCATCTAACCCTGTATGCTCATCAATAGGTAATGGTAACAAATCCAATGGAGTTAGTGGCTGAAACCATAAACAATCTCAAAAGGTGAAAATGATGTAGAAGAATGAATACTGCGATTATATGCAAACTCAATAAATGGCAAACAATCTTCCCAACTCTTCAATTCTTACCAACTATATAGTGCGCAATAATTGAGATAAAGTCCTATTAACTACCTCCGTTGTCCATCAGTCTGTGGGTGACTGTGGTAGAATACAATAGTTTGGTGCCTAGTTTAGCCCACCAAACACCTTCCAAAAATGGCTAAGGAACTTAACATCTCTATCAGATACAATACTCCTAGGTATACCATGGAGTCGCACTATGTCTCTGAAAATTAAATCTGCAATGTTTGTAGCATCATCGGTTTTATGACATGCAACGAAATGAGCCATTTTACTAAATCTATCAACTACAACAAAGATTGAATCTCTACCCCTCTTTGTCCTTGGCAACCCTAACACAAAATCCCATCGATATATCAACCCAAGGTTCACTAGGTACAGGCAAATGAGTATACAAACATGGGCATTAATTTAGATTTAGCATGCTTACATGTTAGACACTGATCACAAATACGCTCAACATCACGTTTCATTTTAGGCCAAAATAAAAGTGCTCATGTAAAATAGCTAAAGTCTTAGTAATCCCAAAATGCCCCATCAAACCCCCCCGTGCGCTTCTTTCACAAGCAACTCACGCATACTACAAGTAGGAACACACAACCTGTTCGCTTTAAATAAGAAACCGTCATGAATGTAAAACTTTCCAAAAGATGACTTTGCACAAGCAACAATAATCTCACCAAAATCAGAATCACACTCATATAGTCCTTAATCAAATCAAATCCCAAAACATCCGTGCATGCATTGAAGTAATTAAAACATACCTGCGAGATAATGCATCGGCCACGATGTTTTCTTTACCTTGCTTGTAGCGTATAATATATGGAAATGACTCAACGAATTCCATCCATTTTGCGTGTCGCTTATTCAGCTTACCTTGACCCTTCAAGTGTTTTAATGATTCATGGTCGGTGTGGATCACAAACTCTTTAGGCCACAAGTAGTGCTGCCACGTCTGAAGTGCTCTCACAAGCACATATAACTCTTTATCGTACGTGGGGTACCTCAAAGCTGCTCCATTCAGCTTCTCACTAAAATAGGCTATTGGCCGCTTTTCTTGCATAAGAACTGCTCCAATACCTAACCCTGATGCGTCGCACTCAATTTCAAATGTCTTCTCGAAGTTGGGTAGTGCCAAAATGGGCGCACTGCATAACTTCGCTTTAAGATCCTGGAATGCCGCTCTTGCGCCTCGCCCCATTGAAAACCAACTGTCTTCTTTACTACCTCGGTCAATGGCGCGGCAACTGCTACTGAAGTCCTTGACAAATCTCCTAAGAAGCTCGCTAAGCCATTGAAAGCT
>SKCR01052470.1:0-18170 GCA_019454045.1 Zanthoxylum bungeanum | reverse complement strand
CACTGGTTTGGCTCGGTTTTGGTCATTCGTCAAGCTCCAAGCTTCGTCCAACGATTCCCGGCACATGGGTGGACTTCCCTATCACCTTCGCATGTCTCTCGGAGTGCTAGCTCTTGTGATTTTTGCCATAAAAATCACCACTCAAGCTTCCCTATCTCACGGAAAAACTGAACCAGTGAGGTATTTTTGCCCCTCCATGGGCGTGTGAAGAAGAGAGAGATGAGAGGAAGAGAGAGTTGTAATTGTTTTCAAAAAACAAGTTAATGAATGATATACCAAAAAATCAAATAAAATGGTATAAGTCATTTCATTGAATCACACTTGAGTGTAACACACTCAAACATCAACTTTAACAAGTTAACACTTGCGTCGTAATTAAATGATTACGCCTAGCGAAATTACTATTCACGTCGCTAACGAATTAATTCTAAATTAATTCATTCGCCCGAATTAAAATCTAATTTTAATTCCGCCTCGAAATCTAATTTCGTTTAATATATCGAATATATTAATTAATCGATTAATTCCAAATTAACCGTTATCTCTCTTTAAAAGTAATTTTATCCCAGATAAAATATCTCCGCAATTAATCCCAGATTAATTTTCTCTCTCATCTAATTAATCCTAGATTAATTTAGAGTGCGAGGAATACGTCATCGGTGAATCTTTGGGAAGCGACCCATGAGATCCCCGGATATGTTGGCAGTAAATTCGGTCGTCGGACTATCCGAACATGTAAGTACCTAGTACTACGTTTATTCCGATTTACAAGACAAGGTTGGCTTCTAGCAAAGCGCCATGCCTACCCAATTCTCCAGAAATATCCTTACAGGAATAAAGGATCTATATCAGGCGTAGTATACATAGTATTTCATATTTCTGTCCAGTATCGAATGATCACGTGCTAGGTCTAGGGCTGGAATTGTGTCTGCCCCGTACGAAGCACATGTCAGATGTTTGGTAACTAGTCTCTATAATCGGATCAACATGACCTTGTCATTTTATCCCGATGACTGCAGTACTTAAGAGTACTAGTACCGTATCCTACGTGACCATCATCTCCATATGACTGGAGTGACACTTCCGTCTTGACATCACACCCAACACACTACGATTCTAAATCATACCCAGCATTGGCGTACACAGAACCTGTTAAAGCCCTGGACGACCGCAACCAAAGTATATTGATTGTCGCAAGTATTAGCGGTGCAAGTCTCAGGTTAAGACCAAATACACCTACCCTGATTTCGGACTTCCATAGACACATAATCATACTACCAATGGAATTCTGATGGGGTCTTTCCAGAGCGAAGCTGTTTCCCGCACCATCGGTAAAACACAACCTCCTATTACACTTGCATGAGTATCCTATACCCAAATATATGAGAACTATGTCGTTGTGCCGTCACAACGCGCACAAGTGTAATACTAGTCTTTTACGTATTTATCGATGTCCAATCTCGATAATACTCTGACTAGGGATATTTAATGATTTATCTTTCGTGGACTGATACTGTCTCATATCATTCTCCGTCCAGGAACAAATCACAAGGACCTCTCATCATTTATACATCTAGGTGATCTAATCACAAATGATAAGAGTGCAATCTCCTTTGTCACATAGTTAATTTGTACAACAACACAATGATCTGTACAAATAGTGACGCTATGGGTCATAATTGTCCAACAATCTCCCACTTGGCCTATATCCAGTCACTCGAGTGTTTTACACCCGAACTATGTACGGTTGGCTCAAATTGCTGAGAAATGGCTTTCGTCAGCGGATTTGCATGATTATCGTCTGATGCGATTTATACGATCATCACATCGCCACAATGTATGATCCTCACGAATTAGATGAATATCAAAGATTAGAAACCCATACCCCAGGTTGTTTTCTACTCTCTCTGACATACGTAGTTCTTGTGTATTCAAAGATTATTGGAATAGTTTCATCCTTGAAGAACTATTTGGTGTTCCATTAAGGATCGGTGCCAGGAATAGTATTACTCCAATTTTCATCGAGTTTTACAATCCTCTCACTTACCACTGCATATCGGTATTCCTCTTAGGAAAACCGCATGGCGAGCAACAATTACATTATTCTCTGGTGATATGTATAAGTACTATACTTATGGTATCCCTAGGATAACCTACAATTGACACTTATCCAATTTGGGTTCTAGTTTGGTATCATCCAAACTTATGCCAAGCATACCCAAATCTCCAGGAATGAGAAACCCGGTTTCCTTCCCGTTCATATCTAATATGAAATCTGTCAAACAGATTTTTATGGAACCTTATTCTAAATAAGTTATGCACTGTTTATTCTTATCCGTTGAAGGAAATGGCAGCTCAGAGCGACTCATGATAAACCTTATCATGTCTAACAAAATTCAGATACTCATTTCGGACACACCGTCAAACTGACGTGTTCCGTGAGGAGTCCTCATTGAAAGAATACTTTACTCTTTCAAGTATGTTAGAAACTTATTGCTTAAGTATTTTCCATTACGGTCTAACCATGACGGTTTGATACTTTAGCTGATCTGTTTGTCTATTTCGCGTTGAAACTTAAAGTTTCCGATTTGTGTTATTCAAAAGAAACACATAACCATAACGCGATGCTACATCCTTAAAGGTCACAAAATATTCATATCCACCTCTAGCCTAGCTATACATGGGCCCACTTGCTTCACTATGAACTAGGGCTAACAGATCGGTGGCATTCGCACTTTTACCAAGTAAAGGTGTTTTAGGCACTTTGCCCAATAAACTAGATTCGTAGACTTTATTTGATTGGAATCAAATTAGTCCTAGTACCCACTCTTCGAAAGTGTGGATATACAATTCTTGTTTAATTGTGTCCCCGACAACAATGCCACAAATTAGTTTCTTCTGATCAAATCAGTTTGAGTCATTTGTTTGTCATGTTATATGTTTGAGATTTTATTTATATTCAAAATATAAATTCTGATATTCACATCTGATGTGTTTATCTCAATATCATCTTTATATAATAAAACATTTAGTGTTCTAGAATATAAGGGTTCACCCGCAGCGGGTCAAACACTGATATGGAGATAATGTATCTAGTCAAACTAGTTACAATATAACAGTTTCCTAATTTAGGTACACACCCGAGGGTAGTTCCTAAACTTAGGTATCTACGGTTAAAACAACGACTTTCTTCCCGTTTCCAATTCGCAGATTAATCTCGATTGAAGTCAGTATCATGTTCAAAACAGATTCTGAACATCAATATATATATTTTATGTATCACACTAAGTATCTAAAATCTAATTTTAATACTAGTAGTGAACATATATATGACAAACATATTTGAAGTCTGAGCCTTGCTCGTCTTCAATTCCTTCATGTCTGCTTTGTCCAAACGGTAGTCACGCTTCCGCGATCTCGTTTGCCACAATTAGCAGACATTTTGGGATATGTGTTTTATCTTCCTAGAAGATTATAATGATTTTGCCTTTGCCCTTTTTCACATTCCAGTAGCCATTGGCCAAGCCTCGGGTTTCTAGAATATCGAAGTAAGGTGCGCCTTGCGCTACTTGCCTAATTGCAAACTTTGACTTTATCTCCTTGAGAATAGTCATTAACTCTCTAAGAGTTATTTATTGCAATTTAGTACTTCTAAAATCTAAATATATATTTATGAAGATCCTTCAATTTCATTATCATACATTAAGGATCTAATCCTTAGTTCTGATTCAGAAATTAAGGAGTCTACTACGCCAAGCTTAATGGATTAAGCACTTAAGTTATCATCACATTAATCTTCCAAAGATTATGCTCTATTATTTGCTTAACTCCGGGCTTAGGCCTAATATGTTATTTTATCAAATAAAGTAACTTATTATTTTCCAGGACCATCCTGAAATTTTATTCCAAATTTGAAAATTAAACCATTTAAATACATTTTCCCTAGGATTATGTATTAAACGTCAATCTTTCAATTATATCTTGATTCTAATAGTCCAACTATTTAATCAACGACTTCGGTACTATTTATTATAATGATTACAATAGTCCAACTATTTAATCAACTATAATTTAATAGATTAATATCAATTATATTGATTACTATAATCCAATTATAAAATCAACTATAAGTGAATAGTTTGAATACAGTTTAACTGTTAATTAAAACAACGTTAAATATTAGTCCAACTAACATTTAAATTATTTGACGAATGATATTTGTGAATGAGCGCGTATGGTAAGTAATTAAACGAATATTGAAAATTCAATTCTTGCCTCCCACTATTTTTCGGCGAGCCTCTAACCCTCTGTCGAGTACTCGGGAAACCGCGTTTCCTAGTGGGCTAGGATCCCGTTAAATATCACACAATCTTGACTTTGGCCAACAAATTGTATGATAATTAACTAGGTAGATCTCTAAGATCGATTGGATCCAATCCAATTCCTAGATCCGGTAGGGGGACATCCAAGTCCGAAACATATATCTTATGCCAATACATCCAATGTATTACCTAACCTTTTTCCTCTGAATCAACTAAGCCTTGGCTTTGGCACAACAAACTTAGTGATCTTAGTCAAGCGCGGCCCATTGACCATGGAAAGCCTCGTAATCAATGTCGATGGACAAGAAGTGGTCTTGACTTTGGCCAACAAACCACAACTTGGACAAGACACCAATATGGAACAAAGCTCTCGTGATTCAAACACATCCTCGACGGACAAAGACCTTGACTTTGGCCAACAAGCCAATGCCAGTCTCGGATCTTGAGTGAGAATCACTCAATGGAAGGAAAAACGCTTAATATGTAGCGATGGTTTTTCGCGTGCAAATTGGCAACCAATTTATTATCTTTGTTAAGGTCTCATCATCATACACCCTTAAACATGCATTCTAAACACATAATAAAGCGCGTATAAATAAAGTAATAATGATATGCGGATGGATACTTTACATTGATCCTAGATCAAATCTCTCCCTTTCTCTCTCCCGCTAGCACATATATTTACTTCTACCTGTTACCCTACACTTCTAAAGAAACCTCATTTACATTAAGGGGAATAGGTGAGAAGAGAATATAAAGAATGAAGGTATAAGGCTGGACACGCAGGTCCAATTAATAAATCAAATTTATTACAACAATTTCTAAAATTGCCCCACCCATCTAATATCCATCTGATATACATTATTCATGCATCGCAACCATGTATTCACACAAGCATGTTATCAATCAATCTAATCCAATTAATTAATCTGATAATTAGTGACCATACAATGTTCAAACAACGATTTGATTTTGTTCGAGTCAAACTCGTTTTGCGAATAAGTACTCAAAGTACGAATTCTCGAATTAAATTAAACTACAACATTAAATCTAATTTAATATGCATTTAATACTAATTCGCTTATTTAATTCCAAATTAAATATCACACTTTATTTAACGAACCATTACGACTTAAATTCCAAATTTAATCGCTATGGGTCTCAAAGCCCGATTAACGTCCAACGTCAATTTAATTAAAGTCCAATGGGCTTTTAATTAATTTCTTAAGGCGTGGACTTTTGGTCAACTCGGGTCAAATCGAATAACCAAAATCCAATCCGGGAATTACCCCATAAGCCTAGAAATCAATTTTGGCCCATTAGGCCCAATTAAACTTTAAAGGTCCATTAAGTCGCATTTGGGCTTTATGGATGCGGTTTTCAGCCCAATTGGATCCAATCCATTTGGCCTAAACCTAACTTGGTACTACCAAGCCCAATAAGCCCAATAACAACACAACAAGCCCAAATCCAATTTAAGGCCCAAATAATTAAATTCAAAAAATCCAATTTCCCAATTTAATTACACTAAAGTGCATAACACAATTAATCATCCAAATCAATATTTCCAAAACACCAAATTAGCCTAATTAATCATGCTCTTCATCATTAAATCATGTCCAACATAATTTAACAAAAATCAAACCCAATTTTACATGCTCAAAGTCTCGTCATTCATAGGGAATTTTAAATCGATTTCGATTTCAATCCAATTGAATCCACAATCAATATTAAATCAACATTCCCAATTGATTCAAGTCATCCAATAATCAAAAATAAAAAAATTCCAAGACGAAATAGGGCATAAGGCATTCGGCCATCACAAATTTTGGGCAAAAAATTGATCCAATCCAATTTCATGAAATTGATCCAATCAAACTTCAATTCAACATGTTTTAAGCATACTCAATCATCCAATTCAACCAAATCATGCTTGAAAACATTTTACCCAAATTTTAACCCTAAGTCAAATTTCATGCTCAAACCTTGCTCTAGATGCCATTGTTGGTTTCTATTAAGGTCCCAAGATCATAAACAAGCATGAAATAAGTGCCAATACAAATCAACGAAGTTGCGGAATACTCACATTGATCGGTTGAGCGATGCGGCAAGCAACGAAACTCAAAATCTGCCCACTGGTTGCATTCGGCAGTGAGCTGTGACAGTTCACTGGTTTGGCTTGATTTTGGTCCTTCGTCAAGCTCCAAGCTTCGTCGAACGATTCCCGGCTCATGGGTGGACTTCCCTATCACCTTCGCATGTCTCTCGGAGTGCTAGCTCTTGTGATTTTTGCCACAAAAATCACCACTCAAGCTTCCTATCTCACGGCAAAACTGAACCAGTGAGGTATTTTTGCCCCTCCATAGGCGTGTGAAGAAGAGAGAGATGAGAGGAAGAGAGAGTTGTAATTGTTTTCAAAAAACAATTTAATGAATGATATACCAAAAAATCAAATAAAATGGTATAAGTCATTTCATTGAATCACACTTGAGTGTAACACACTCAAACATCAACTTACATCAAGTCAATCAAGTTGTCAAGTCACATCACTCAAAGTGACAAGTGATTTGATGCTTGAAGTGACTAACGATTTGACGCTTGATGTGACCAATGATTTGACGCTTGATTTGACTTGCGTGCCGCACTCGAATTCGAAATGCGAATACGCTCGCAAATAATCCCGAGCTCGGGTTCGCTAATTCCAAATTAACAAATTTTTCGTTGCGTCGTAATTAAATGATTCCGCCTAGCGAAATCACTATTCACGTCGCTAACGAATTAATTCTAAATTAATTCGTTCGCCCGAATTAAAATTTAATTTTAATTCCACGTCGAAATCCAATTTCGTTTAATATATCAAATATATTAATTAATCGATTAATTTCAAATTAACTGTTATCTCTCTTTAAATGATATTTTATCCCAGATAAAATATCTCCGCAATTAATCCCAGATTAATTTTCTCTCCCATCTAATTAATCCCAGATTAATTTAGAGTGCGAGTCATACGTCATCGGTGAATCTTTAGGAAGCGACCCATGAGATCCCCGGATATGTTGGCAGTAAATTCGGTCGTCGGACTATCCGAACACGTAAGTACCTAGTACTACGTTTATTCCGATTTACAAGACAAGATTGGCTTCTAGCAAAGCGCCATGCCTACCCAATTCTCCAGAAATATCCTTACAGGAATACATGATCTATATCAGGCGTAGTATACGTAGTATTGCGTATTTCTATCCAGTATCGAATGATCACGTGCTAGGCCTGGGGTTGGAATTGTGTCTGCCCCGTACGAAGCACATGTCAGATGTCTGGTAACTAGTCTCTATAATCATATAAACATGACCTTGTCATTTTATCCCGATGACTGCAGTACTTAACAGTACTAGTACCGTATCCTACGTGACCATCATCTTCATATGACTGGAGTGACACTTCCGTCTTTACATCACACCCAACACACTACGATTCTCAATATACCCAGCATTGGCGTACACAGAACCTGTTAAAGCCCTGGACGACCGCAACCAAATTATATTGATTGTCGCAAGTATTAGCGGTGCAAGTCTCAGGTTAAGACCAAATACATCTACCCTGATTTCGGACTTCCTTAGACACATAGTCATACAACCAATGGAATTCCGAGGGGGTCTTTCCAGAGCGAAGCTGTTTCCTGTACCATCGGTAAAACACAACCTCATATTACACTTGCATGAGTATCCTATACCCAAATATATGAGAACTATGTCGTTGTGCCCTCACAACGCGCACAAGAGTAATACTAGTCTTTTACGTATTTATTGATGTCCAATCTCGATAATACTCTGACTAGGGATATTTAATGATTTATCCTTCGTGGACTGATACTGTCTCATATCACTCTCCGTCCATGAACAAATCACAAGGACCTCTCATCATTTATACATCTAGGTGATCTAATCACAAATGATAAGAGTGCAATCTCCTTTGTGACATAGTTAATTTGTACAACAACACAATGATCTGTACAAATAGTGACACTATGGGTCATAATTGTCCAACACCACCCTCCCAACCCTCGTTAGACAACAGAAGCAGAGGTGGATCCTGATGATTGCCTCAAGACATTCCCAGGAATAAGTGAGAGTATAATGGAAGAAAACTGGACAAAAGACCTTCAGACATATTTTAAGAATAAAATAAAAGTAAGAGATAGTGTTGGATCAAAGAGTTAGGAAAGAAGTTGTTCATATGGTATGGTACAAGGATAAAGTAGTAGTCAAGTATTAACTAGGATACAAAGGAACCAGTGTTAGACACATAAATGGATAGAGAAAGGAAAAGATATCCTTCGGATAAGGAACCAGAGACATAGACCACGAGAGTTCTTAGTATAGCATAAGACAGTAGAAGGCAAAAAAAATGCAAAGGAAAAAGATTAGAAGTAAAGCTGTGGAGGTGCAATGACGGTAGTAGAAGAATACCTAGTAAGTAAAGACAAATTGTGTAACTACAAGGTTTCGTAGTATCGAAATGCAACCAAAGATGCCTTACGTGTTGGTTCACGTAAAGCACATTAAGTACCCAGACCTAGACTTAGTTGACCAAACCACTACGGGTTTGGGACGGCCTAAGCCATGGGTATGGGTGGTTTGGTAGCTGTATCAATTAATACGGAAACGAGGAGATAAGTTACTGCAAAATTTCAGTTAGTATAGTAGGAGAATCTCCAAGACAGGGTATAGTTTCATAAAAATTAACCGATGATCCTTGATAGTACTAGCCTTTGGAAGAACAAGTCAGTAAAAAACACTGTAACCAGACTTGCAGTAGTGATGAAAGTAAAGGTATGAAGAACAGTATAAGCAGAAGTATACATACAATTAAGCTCCCAGTGAAGCCATTGGATAAGTGATAATAGTAAGCAAGGACTACATAAAGAGTCTGACCCTGCATTATAAGGTCTTAAGTAATTCAGATAAGCAGAGGCAAGATAATTGTAGTGAAGAACCGGTAAACATCATAACATATATATATTTATACTTTCCAGAGTCAAGCCAAAGTAAAGGAACCCAGTTGTAGGAAACACGAATACCTATAGAGATAGAAGGTCCGTCAGTAAAGGTGTAACAGCCTAGCCAATAGTGGTGAAGAATAAGTTAAGAGGGCGTTCAGTTCTTAGCAAGGAGACTCTTAGAATATGTCTTCTCATAGATCAAATATAGAGAGCCTAATCAGTCAAGTAATAGAAGGAGTGGACGTAAACAACGAACCTAGTACCCTTCGAAATTAATAGCTCAAGTAAGAAATGAGCTGGAGCAAGTAAAGTATAACGAAAAGTCTAGGAGTGAGATTCCTTGATGCACCATAAGAGTTGAGACATGACCATGGTGTAAAGTAATAAGCAGGAAGTTATGAAAACAGGACGATGACTTCCCTCTCGATCTAAAGTCAAAAGTACCAAGCATGAAACAGAAGCCAAGATAAAAGAAAGATTGAGGCGAGCGTGAGTTAGTTTACAAAAAAGTAAGAGTTCTAGCAGGTAAAAGCAAGATGGTTTCGAGTATGAAGTCAGTTAAGGTTGATGGTCTGGAGAGAGGCCATGAACCCGGGGGTCCGTGGTGAGATCCCAAGTTTAAAAAGGATTCGAGGACGAATCCTATTTAAGGAAGGGAGAATTTGTAACGACCTGTAGTTTTTACTACTGCCTACAGTGGTACTGTTACGTACGGGATGAATGCACATAAAATAAATTATGTTGAGACTCAAATATACTCATGGAATGACTTTGTATGTTTCAAATAGTTCATGCGCATTGTAATTTGTATGTCAGTCATGCATGTATTCAAGAATAGAAATCCCAGTTGCATTAGAATATAGTTTAAACACAAGTCAAGAACAGATCATGACACGGCACACATGTACACGTCATGAGGCTCAAGGAGATGGCAACGCCATCTCCTACCGGTCGCGTCTTGGGAAATTTAGATGTGACATGCACTGAATTTAGAAATCCATTGTTAATATTTTTTTAATTTATTTGTTTAAAACTAATAAAATTCTAAACTCAAGTCTGAAAAAATTTTCAGACCTGCTTGTATATGGAAATCCATATTTTTTTTTTATCTTTTTCATTTAAATTTGTATTAAATTAATAAAATTATGGACTTGGGTCCTGAAATTTCAGACCCGCATGGATCATGATCCCGATATACTCAGACAAGATATAGAAATTCGATATTTTTTTTATCTTTTTCAATTATATTTGTATAAAATTAATAAAATTATGGACTCAGGTCCTGAAATTTCGGACCTACCTGAATCCGAATCTGGGTATACCCTGATAGTATCCAGAAATTGGATTTTTCTTATCTTTTTCAATTTGATTTGTATAAAATTAATAAAATCATGGAGTTAGGTAAAATAATTTCGGACCAGCATGGATCCAGATCCAGATATACCCAAACCATATCCATAAATCCGAATTATATATATATATATATATTTTTTTTTTATCTTTTTCAATTATATTTGTATAAAATTAATAAAATCATGGACTTATGTCCGAAAATTTCAGACTCGCGTGAGTCTAGATCTGGGTATACCAAGACCAGATCAAGAAATTCGAATTTTTTTTAATCTTTATCAATTATATTTGTATATAATTAGTAAAATTTTGGACCCGAATCTTAGAATTGTAGATTCGTGTTGATCCAAATTAGAGTATACCAGATCAAATCCGGAAATCATATTTTTTTTCAATTATATTTGTATGAAATTAATACAATTCTATAACGGGATCCCGACAATCTGGACCCCACGTGGATCCGGATCTGGTTACTCGGACCAGATTTAGAAATCTTTTTTTTTCCCAATTAAATTTCTTTAAAATCAATAAAATTATGAACCAGGATCCTGAAATCTAGATCCATGTGGATATGGATCCGGATATACCCAAACTGGATCAGGAAATCCTGATTTTTTATTTTTTTGAATTATATTTATATAAATTAATAAAATTCCGTTTGGGCCTGGAAGTTCGCTACCTTAGTCTGAAATTATTTTATAGACCCAGGTCTTCCAAGTCTATATGGATCCAGGACAGATCCGATCATTTTTTGTCGTCCCTACTTCTAACCACTAGAAAATTTTTTTGAAAAAAATATTGAACGTGCCAAATATTTTAAAATATTTTTTGAAAATGATTTTCAAACCATAACCAAACATCAAAAAATACTTTCATTTTCAAAAATAATTTTCATTAAAAATATTTTATTTATGGAAATTATTTTAAACGACCTAATTGACTGGGGAAGAGTTTGTAGCAACAATATACTGATCTTTTTCTAGATATCCGGATATACAACTGATTTGATCCAAATTCGCATTCGGACTATAAATGCGGATCCGGACCTATATCCGGAGTAACATATAATATGTAGACGCGTATCGAAAAGAAGCGACTTTTGTTCTCTGTTATTTTGCGATCTCGCTTCTAAGGTACGCTTTTGGCTCTGCTTTCCCATCAATCATTTCGTATTTTCAATTCTAGGGATTTTTTTAGGGTTTCATTATTGATTAATAAGTTATCTATGGTTTCATTTTAGGGTTATTAAACCCGTTAAGCTGTTGCTCAAATTGAAATCGAATACGTTTAATTGTCAATTTATTGTTTATTTTCAACCCTAAACTGGATTTTTTTAACTGGGTTTATTGTGTGTCGATTTTTTTTCTTGATTGAATGGATGATTTTTATAGTGGGTAAATTTTCATGTTGAAAGATCTGTATGTTTTTCAATAATAGAAATTACAAAGTTTTTTGCTAGTAATTTTGATGATTTTGAATTCATGTATGCAGAGTGGGAGAAGATTGTGATTGAAAGTTGATAAGAGTAAGGTTGTTGGGAAGTTTTAGGTGTTTTGGAATGTCGAATAAGAAGGAAGAAAAATCTCAGGCAGCAGCTGAAAGAATCAAGGCTGCAGCTTTGAGTGCGGCGAAAGGTTTGAGTCGTGCTCAGGCAGAGAGGGCAGCGGCTGCAGCTGCCCGAAATGTGAATGCATATGGGCAGAAGGAAGAAGGGCCAAGTAGATGGCAAGAGAAGAGGGAGGCAAAGAGGCAGATGTATTTGATGAGTACTGAAAAGGCGGTGAGATTGGGTGAAAGAAAGGATATTAAGTCTACAATGTCTAGCATCGGTGGTGCAGCTTCGCAGTGCCAGAAGTGCTTTCAAATTGGGCATTGGACATATGAGTGCAAGAATGAGCGGGTTTATATGTCTCGGCCCTCAAGGACCCAGCAGCTTAAAAACCCTAAGTTGAAGATGAAGGTCTCAATCTCTTATGATTTAGATAACCAGGATATTAAAGATGAGAAGTCTGAAAAGAGTTCCAAGAAAAGTAAGAGGAAGCATCTCTCTGATTCGGATTCTGGTAGTGATAGTGAGGCATCAGTATTTGAGACAGATAGCGGGTCGTCATCTGTGACAGGTCAGATTATTCTTCTCCTGAAAGTAGCTCTGCTGACAGTTCATCGTCTGATTCAGAGGAAGAGAGGAGACGGCGGAGGAGGAAGAAGAAGAAGCAGAGGAAGGGGGGGTAGGAGGTACAGCTCGTCTTCTGAGTCATCTGATTCGGACTCAGCATCTGAATCTGATTCTGATGAAAGGAGCAATCGGAGGAAGAGCAGGAGGCATGGCAGAAAGCGTTGAAAGAGGCAACCCAGAAATGGCTCCATGTATACCTTATCTGAATTTATTTTGCCACAACTGTGGAGCTTAGTAGGTGCAGATCTTAAAAGAATGTTGCAGATTGAGATTTTACGGGTTCTAAAATAAATTTGGTGGATGTTTACTTCTCTTTGCTTTGTTAGCTTTGTTTTAACTGTTACATTATGATGTAATAATTTGTAGTAACAGGAGTTTGGTGAATTACATGCTTGTTTTGGGTGCATTTTTCTAATTTTCTTGAACTTGGTCATGGTATATTGATTCAGATATGCAGCTTCTCAGATAAGTTTTGAGGTTAGGACTTCCGTACAAATGTTAGTATTTCTTTTTAGTTGTTAATTTGGATGGCAACCAGCCCAGTATGAATGAGGATGTCAATACTCTTATTCAACTAACAAGTACGAAAATTTTATTCATATCCGGTCTTAAAGTATCAGAATTAAGGATGACAAAAATCTATGCGGGAATGGGGGCCTGATACGTTGGGCAAATCACCGAGTGAATGGGTATTAAATGGGGATTGTTGGGCTTGGTACGTTAAGATTGTGTATGGGTATTATTTTTGGACCTGTGATTGACCGGGTAGGGTATGGTATTGGCATAGGGTATTATTTTTGGACCTGTTGATTGACCGGGTAGGATATGGGTATTGGCATACTTGTAGGAATTGCATTTTTGCATGTGAAACTCGATGATGAGTCTCAGTTGGAGGCACTACCTTTTAAGTCGCGGAACCCGCGGGAAACGGACGTCGGAAGGGAGGAGTCAAGAATTGACTCATATTCGGGTTAAGTTCGCTGGTTTAGCTTCGGGTTACTTGTTGGTTTTCCGTTTTAAAATTATTCCCGGCCCAAAACACTCACAAATCCCCGCAAGCCCTTGGCCTTGACCTAAAACCCCCGCAAGCCCACAACCTAGCCCACACAAACTAAACCCACCAACCAAAGGCCCACAACAAGGCCCACACGCCCATTCACCCTAATACACACCCAAATTAAATCAAATATTAAGTTAAATATTAATTAGATAATGTAATTACATACAATAATAATTAAATCATTTACCAAATTAAATAAAACATAAAATAAAATCATGCCTAATCATAACCAATCAAATATATTGACTTCCTAATCTAAACCAAATTTGTTCCCCCTCAATCTTTGACTTTCCTTGCTCAACACAAAATCAAATCCCTTCCTTGTGAGACAAGGTGAAGTCCTAGCCCTTCTCTATATAAACCACACTTTTCCAAGCCATCCTCGACTTCACTCATATAGTTCACGCCCATCACAAGAGGAAAACAAACAAAGAATTTCCCATCACCTTCACACAATATCATTCACGGTAATAGCATAAAGAAGAAAAACAATTTCTCTCCTACACCTCCTTCAATAACCGAAACAACCACCCCTCCTCCAAGTCCCTCCACAGCCGAATACACAGCCCCGTACCACAGCCTTAAGACACGCAAATACAGCCCCATAAACCCTCCATATCACCGAAAAAACAGCAGCAAAATCCACTTAAAACATTCCCTAAAAAAACCTTAAAACAGTAACATAAAAACTGCACTTAAAACCTTTAAAAAACACCCAAAACAGTCCGTTGAAACGTCAAAACAGTGACCTGAACAGTGAGCAGAAAATACAGAAGAAACAACAGGAAAACAGAGGCCAAACAGCAAGCAAAATAGCAAAACAGTGAGCTAAGACGCTAAACCAGTGAACCGGAGAAGTGGAGGAGCTTTACCCTTCCGATCTCCGCGAAACGCAAGTCTGAAAGTCGGCAAAAAAGGTTAGACCTGAGGGTATTTTCCACATTTGTTTTCTGTTTTATTTTCATTATTTATTGAGTATTGTTCGCATGATTGTTATGTGGAAATGCATGTTGTGGCCATTGAGTAGATAAATATGCATGTATTATGAAATATTGTATGTTGTGGCTTTGGAATAAAATGAAAGATGTGTCAACTCTCGCGGTATAACGGATGGAAACCCGGACATAAATTTCATAGCTGATTCCGAATGGACGGTAGTATGATCTGTACTCGGGATACAACTCCACGTACCGCTTGAGTAAACGACACCTTCTTTTGTTTTATATTGCTTTGATTTATGTTGGATAATATGACCCATAGCGTCACTATTTGCACAGATCATTGTGTTGTTGTAGCAAATTAACTATGTAATAAGGAAATTGCACTCTCATCATTTGTGATTAGATCACCATAGATATATAAATGAAGAGAGGTCCCTATGATTAGTTCCTGGATTGAGATGATATGAGACAGTATCAGTCCACGAAGGATTAATCATTAAATATCCCTAGCCGTAGTATTGTCGAGACTGGACATCGATAATGCGGAATAGGCTAGTATTGCACTTGTGCGCGTTGTGAGGGCACAACGGCATAGTTCTCATATATATAAGTATTGGATACTTGTGCAAGTGCGATAGGAGGTCGTGTTTCACCGATGGTACGGGAAACAGCTTCGCTCTGGATAGACCCTTCGGAATCCCATTGGTATTATGACTAGGTGTCTATGGGAGGCCGAAATCAAGGTAGGTGTGTATAGTCTTAACCTGAGACTTACATCGCTAATACTTACGACAATCGGCAAACTTTGGTTTTGGTGGTGGGGGATCTTAACTGGTTCTGTGTTCACCTCTTCTGGGTTTATCAGAGAATCGTAGAGTATTGGGTGTGATGTCAAGACGGAAGTATCACTTCAGTCATATTGGAGATGATGTCACGCATGATACGGTATTAGTGCTCTTAAAGTGATGTGCATCCAATCGTGATATTATGACCAGGTCATGAATATCCGATTATAGAGACTAGTTACCAGACATCCGATATGTGTTTCGGACGGGGCAGACACTTATCCAGCCCCAGCCCTAGCACGTGATTATCCGATACTGGGCCGATACGCACAATACATTAGTATACTACGCTTGATACAGATCTTAATATTCTTAAATGGATATGTCCGGAGAATTGGGTAGACTTGGTGCTTTGCTAGGAGTCGACCTTGTCTCGTAAATCGGTAGAACGTAGTACTTGGTACGTACGTGATTCGGATACTCCGACGACCGTATTTACTGCCAGATTATCCGGGGATCTCATGGGTCGCTTCCCGATAATCCACCGATGACGCACAACTCGCACTCTTGAATAATCTGGGATTATACAGAAGAGAGAGAAAAATTAATCTAGGATTAATAACTGAGATATTTTATCCGGGATAAAATATCGTCTAGAGAGAGATAACGATTAATTTGGAATTAATCGGTAAATTAATATATTCGATATATTAAACGAAATTAGATTTCGACGCGGAATTAAAATTAGATTTTAATTCGGGCAAACGAGTTAATTTAGAATTAATTCGTTAGCGACGTAAATAATAATTTCGCTAGGCGCAATTATTTATTTAATTCGATTTAATTAACGTCGCGACGTAAGCTCGGTATTTCGGAAATATCGAACCCGAACGCGTGAGTGCACGTGGGCCCACTTTCATTTGGAAACGTGTGGGGCCCACATGACACATGTCATTCTAATGCTTTGCATGTAGATTGTGTACATTGCACTCAATGTCATTGCATGGAGTTTGAGTGTTTGACACTCTAAGCCATTGCATGTTTTGTGTCATAATTTTATTATTAATTTAATAAAAATTATGGCATAAATATAAATTGATTTTTGGTAAATCATTTTAACTTAACACAAAACTTCTTCTCTCTCAATTTTCTCTCTTCCTCTCACGCCCAAAACAGAATTTTGGGACTGGTTTTGAACCAGAAAAACGTGACACTAAAGGGAAGCAAGGGTTGGGTTTTCATGGTGAAAACCGCAAGTGCTAGCACACTACGAGTCTTGCGAAGGTGGTAGGGAGGTTCACCCATGAGGCGGGACTCATCCGACGGAGTTTGGAGCTTCGTTTTGAGACCCGAAACTGCCAAGACAGTGAGCATGGACTGGTTGCAGTGGCGTGAGCAAGGCAGTACGTTTTTGGCCTTGATTCGTCTTCAAATCGACATAACCGATCAATGTGAGTATTCCGCTACCTCCGTTGATGTATTCATGCATTATTTCATGTCTTGATTTGATCTTGGGACCTTAGAAATAACCAACAATGGCATCATGAGCTAATGTTGCAAGCATGAAATTTGTAGGGTTTAAAATTTGGGTAAATGTGATTTGAGCATGATTTGAATAAATTGCTTGTTTGAGTATGCTTATAACATGTTTAAATTCATTTTGGTTGGACTAATTTGATGAAAAATGATTTGGAATTATTTTCCCCAAAATTAATGCCTTGGCCGAATGGTTTGTGATATTTTGGATTCTTGGAATTTTGTGATTTTGATTCGTTTGATGAGTTAGAATCATTTAGGTTGATGTTAATTTGAATCGAATTGGATTGGATTTCGAATTGGATAAAAACCCCAAATTCCTTACCTTGGCCGAATGTGTCATTGCCCTAATGTCTTGGTAATTTTGGTTTTGTGACATTGGATGTGTATGAAATCAAATCGGATGTTGATTTGATGTCGATTGTAGGTTCGATTGGATCGAAACCGAATCGGACACAAAATCACCTTCCTTGGCCGAGAGCATTGAAGCATGTTTATGGGTTTGATTTTTCATTATGTGTGTTTGACATGTAATAATGAATTAAGTATGATTAATTGGACTAATTTAGTGTTTTGGAAATGTTGATTTAGTTGATTAATCATATAATGCACTTTTGGTAATTAAATTGTGAAAATTGGATTTTTGGATTTAATTAATTGGGCCTAATTTTGGAAATTAGAATTTAAAGTTGTAATTGGGCCTATTGGGCTTGATTTATCAAGTTTGGTTTAGGCCAAGTGGATTGGATCCAATTGGGCCCAAAACCTTAACCATAAAGCCCAATTGCGACTAATGAACCTTTAAAGTTCAATTAGGCCTAATGGGCCAAGATTGATTTATGGGCTTATGGGGTAAATCCCGGATTGGACTTTGGTTATCGGTTTGACCCGAGTTGACCAAAAGTCCACGCCTTAAGAAATCAATCAAAAGCCCATTGGACTTTAATTGAATTGACGTTGGACGTTAATCGGTCTTTGAGACGCGTTATGATTAGATTTGG
>SKCR01052469.1:0-18164 GCA_019454045.1 Zanthoxylum bungeanum | reverse complement strand
CTGCATCTGTATGATTGCCTACGTACCCTGAGTTGGGATCAAACCAATCGTAGTTCTCTGAATCTCTCCACTTTGACTATATGGAGAGTTTTGTCATCCCCGCTATGGCACGACAGATTTCAAGTTTCTCCTTCGGTAAAACATTGGTGAACATATTGGCACTGTTGTCGTCGGTGTGAATTTTACTGAGTTCTAACAGCCTTGAGCTCATGACGTCCCGTATCCAGTGATACCTCACATCAATATGTTTTGACCTCGAGTGAAATGTAGATAACACTCTGGCTATCACGGTACAAAGTGTACTTCTCCTGCTTGAAACCCAATTCCTGGACGAATGTCTTCATCCACAATAATTCCTTACAAGATTCTGTCATTGCAATGAATTTTGCCTCTGTTGTAAAAAGAGCAACACATCTCTACAACCTTGACTGCCATGCCAAGGCTCCTCCTGAGAGGGTAATCAGATACCCGAAGTAGACTTTCGGGTATCCACATCTCCTGCCATATCTGAATCGGTGTAGCCTATCAACACTGGCTTGTCGCTTCCAAAACATAATCTCATCTTGGATGTGTCTCGAAGATACCGCATTATCCATTTGATCGCATTCCAATGTTCTCTTCCTGGATTTGACATAAATCGGCTGACCAATTCAACTGCGTGTGCTAAGTCTGGCCTCGTGCACACCATGGCATACATAAAACTTCCTACTGGTGAGGTGTAGGAAACGCTTTCCCTCGCGCAACGGAAGCGGTTAGGCCCACGGATCGAACTTGAAAATTTTTTCTGCTTTGCCCTTCCTTTGCCTGAGTGGTACTAGTGGGTATACTAAAATTTTACTTCTATTTTGAATAAGATTTCAGCCCTGGAATGCCCCCGAAACAGTCCTCGAACAGCCCATTGAACTGTAGTGAAATAGCGGACTATTTTGCACCTATTACACGAGCGAACTGCACTCAAAACAGTCCACAATTTGCATGAACTGCTGTATGTATTTATGTCTGATTTTTTACTTAAAAATCAATCCTAACTCAGCCCTAAAATTTCCCAAAATCGTTTCCCAAAATTTGAATTAAAAACCAAACAAAACCGAGCCCCAAAATTGGCTAGTGTGCGCGCGGCAATGGGTAATTTCTTGCCTCACTGCCGTGAGTTGTAGATGAAGGGGAGAAGAGATTTCCAACGCCACAAGGTCTTCCGAGCTATGTCTTGTTACTAACGGAGGGTAGTGTGGGCTACACTCACAAATTAATCCGTAAACGGTTTAGAGATTAAATCACACACCAAAATAATTTTCTGGTTCTTCAATTAACTTTCTCAACTCTTTAGACGAACACGAACGCGGTCGCGGACTGATTTTCAAGTGCAACTTAAAATGCTTGTAACTTTCTCGTCTCTTGGCCAAATCATGAGTTCTTTATATATACGCGATCGTCTTCGAGTCTAATTTCCAATGCAACTGACCTCATGCCAATTTGATCTCTAAATATTCTGGAATATTCAAAAGAGTAAACATCACTCGGACAACTCCATCAGATTTTGTCCAAATACTTGTCCAATTGCTCCGAAATCTTCAAGACTCATTACAACTCAATTGCACTTGTTTTATTACGGACATTGCCAATAAAAATGGAACTAACAATAGCAAATATTTCCTGACATTGTTTTTCCTGGAGGCTTATATGCGTATATTCTCACTGGCCTCACATACAAGAGTTGGGAATCATATGCAAATGCTGTCATAATTGCTAAGCAGAAGGTAATGAAGATGAATCAATTGCTGAAACTAATAAAACAACGATGATGAAATATGTGGGAATCAAATACTAAACGGTATGTTAGATGCATTATTTAATATTTATCATGATGAATTTACTGCAAAAGAATAATAGATAGTTAAAGCTTTCCTAAATACATGCATATATGGTCTTTGTTTCAATATGAATGATTATGACCTTAGGAATAACAAGAATCATAATCGTCGAAAATGAAACAATCTGGATGGACACTAACCTCCCTCAAGAAATTATGATAGTTAGTTCCAATGTTACAACTGTAGCAAACCAGGTCACCTTGCCCGGAATTACCGGTTAAAGAGTTCTGCTCCAAAAGCAAACTTTACCGAAGACCAACTTGTTACTACGATCTTTTAGATCAACATGTTTGGTAGATTCGAGGGATGGTGGGTAGGCATTGTCGTTTTCCGTCATGTGAATAATTTTGCTATGTTCGAGTTATTTGTATAAGCTGTGAAATTTAAATTTTATTTTATTAAATATGGAAGGTTGAGAACCTAAAACTTTGGGTATAATATTAATAGAAACATATAAATTTATGATTGATGAGCATCTTGTTTCTATGACAAAAATTTTTCTTTGATATTAAGAAATAGTGGGGGCTCGACCTCCAATGATAAATTGGAAATAGTGGATATTTTACTCATGTTTTTAAAGTGAATGAAATTGACAAATACTGTTTGAAAACAACATGAGAAATGTTTGTATATTGATTTTTTTTTTTTGATATACATATTGTTAATTATGTTCAATTTGATAAGGTCTTCTAAATTTGTTATGAAAAACTTAGAAGAAACTAGTATAATTCTCGGAATTAAATTACTAGGTCAGAAAAATGGAATCTAATAATAAATTTGCATGTACTCCTTATGACTATAGTGTAAAGTTGTTCAAGAACATTTGTGACAGTGTTAGATAATCTGAGTATGCAAACAACACTGGTAACAAACGTTATATTTTGATTATGATTACTATGTAGATTTATTAGCAGACCTGGTATGAGTATTGACATGCTATTGAGAAGGTTATAAGGTACCTGAAAAGGACCATGAACCTAGAGTTATATTTTTAGAGGTTTTCCGCTATCCTTGAAGAATATAGCGATGTTAATTGGAACAACTTTTTAGATGATTCCAAGGTTACCAAGGGATATATTTCCTTGAGTATGAGATGATACCACTAGCATCAGCTTGTGAAGAAGCAGCTTGACTATGAAGCTTGTTATAGGATAACCCTTTATGGGAAAGACTGATACCAGTTGTCTTGATCCATTGTAATAGTACCGCGGCTATTACAAATATTCAGAACTTTTATTATAACAGTAAGAGATTGTAGATACACAGTACATATAGAGAATACCTCTCTTCTGGTGTTGTAAGAATGGATCATGTATGGACTGATGATAATTTAGTTGATCCTTTGATAAAAGGACTAGCAAGAGAGAAGGTATACAATACCTAGAAAAGAATGAGACTATTGCCATTAGACAATCACTTATGATGGTAACCCGACCTAATGACTGGAGAACCCAAGAAATAGGTTCAATGGGTAATAACAAGTCATGAAGTGATGATGAATCATGCTATTATTTTTTATTTTTTTTGTGAGTTTCATTCTGAGAGCGTGATATCCTGAAGCGATAGAAGGATGAGTTATTTAACTCTTAATGTGTTCTATACTCTATATAGAGTGGAATACCTAGCTACAGGAGTACTCTTGATAGACACACCTATGTGAATGTAGAAGTGTGGCCGCTTCTTATGAAATTTTAGGCAAAAATTTCATAAGAAGACCACTTCAGACCGCTTCTTATGAAAGCCTCTATGATTTGAAACAGGCACCGAGACAGTGGTACATGAAGTTTGAGTCAATTATGGGGGAGCAGAGATACAAGAATACCACTTCAGACCATTGTATTTTCGTTCAGAAGTTTTCTTACTATGACTTTATCATCTTACTGTTATATGTAGATGATATGTTGATAGTTGGCAGGAATCAATCGAGGATTGATAATTTGAAGCAACAACTGGGTAAGTCGTTTGAGATGAAAGACTTGGGGCCAACTAAACAGATTCTTGGCATCAGGATCGGATGTGATCGGAAATCCAGGAAGTTATATTTATCACAGGAGGAGTACATCGAGAAGGTACTTCAGAGATTTCAGATAGACAAGGCTAAAGCGGTTAGCACTCCTCTTGCCAGCCACTTTAGATTGAGTACGCAGTAGAGTCCCTCTACTGAGACAAAGAATGAGAAAATGAAATAGATTCCATACACCTCAGCAGTGGGAAGTCTTATGTATGCTATGGTGTGCACGAGGCCAGACTTAGCATACGTAGTTGGATTGGTCAGTCGGTTTATGTCAAACCTAGGAAAAAAATACTGGAATGATGTCAAATGGATTATGCGGTATCTACGAGGCACAACCAAGATGAGGTTATGTTGTGGAAGCAGCGACAAGCCAGTGTTGATAGGCTACACCGATTCTGATAATGCAGGAGATGTGGATACCCGAAAGTCTACTTCGGGGTATCTGATTACTCTCTCAGAAAGAGCTGTGGCATGGCAGTCTAGGTTGCAGAGATGTGTTGCACTTTCTACAATATAGGCAGAATTCATTGCAATGACAGAAGCTTGCAAGGAATTACTGTGGATGAAGACATTCGTCCAGGAATTGGGTTTCAAGCAGGAGAAGTACACTTTGTATTGCGATAGCCAAAGTGATATCTATCTCGGTAAGAATTCGACATTTCACTCGAGGTCAAAACATATCGATGTGAGGTATCACTGGATACGGAACGTCCTGAGCTCAAGGCTGATACAACTGAGGAAAATTCACACCGACGACAATGGTGTCGATATGTTCACGAAGGTCTTATCAAAGGAGAAGCTTGAAATCTGTCGTGCCATAGCCAAGATGACAAAACTCTCCACATAGACAGAGTGAGGAGATTTAGAGAACTAAGATTGGTTTGATCCCAACTCAGGGTACGTAGGCAGTCATACAGATGCAGCCAGGGGAGAATCCTTTAGAGGATCCAATTTGGATGATTGATGGTCGGCTCAGATTTTGGGTAAATCTTCACCGAGGTGGAGATTGGTTGAAGACAGCAAAGCATGCACATGCATGCTTTGCACCGAAAGTTTGAAGAGAAGCTGTGAAGAACAGCTTGTGGCAAGCTGTGAAGAACTTTTGTGTGTGTAAGGCAACAAGTGCCAAATCGTGTGGCACTGTTCACGCGGTCTGGGCACTATAAATTAGAGCCCCCTAAGCCATTGTAATGCATCCCAAAATGTGTAAGAGTGTAGAGAGTAAAGTGGTGAGAGTTTTTTTGTAAAGCTTGAATTGTAAGCTTTGTAATTCTTTTGTGAGTAATATTAAAGAAGAGTTTTCTCTTAATCACCTCTATTCGTGTGAGTTTAATCATAACACACAATGAATAGGAGACTCATTAATGAGACTCTCTGCAGGAACTATAAAGGACAGTTGACTTCTATTTCTGAAATCGATGTGGAAGATGTTGCGGAGACTCCACAAATTAGAGTTGCAGTAGCGGCAGAAATGGTTCACTCACAGAACCAACTTCATATTCTATTTGAAATTTCTTTTTCTAAATTAAGACTTCGAGAATTGATGTTTCGCTCCCGAGTCCCAATTTTTACTTCTATTTGTTGCCTAGATAGTGTCCAACTGTTATGAATTTGAGTTATACGTTCAATATGGTAATTGCGTTTAGAAATCTGTAGATGAACTTGGCGTATCTTATAAATTAGTATTAGTTGTCTTGTACTTTTGCTTTTTCTTTCTTTTAGTGTATACGTTGAACTGCTTTTATAATTTTTGAATGCTCTGGCCTTTATACACTTTGCTGGCAGGTTTCATTACTTCAAGAAAATATAAAGCCTAGGAAAAATCTCCCTCCTTTGCTAGAACATTTTCGGGAATGGCGGCCAGAGAAGCTCAATTACATTGGTGTCTCTTTTGGCTTACTTTGGACCTTTTCCGCTTTTGGAGGAAACATAAATTGCTCCTTTCTATGTTTCACAGAATGCAGTTAAGATGCTTCTTTCACCTCTCTCTCTCTTTATTTCTTCTATTTTCTTCTCACTTTACAATGCTTACTTGCTTTGGAGGTTTACTGTGGAATTTGACTTTTCTTGTTTTCCTTCATAGAATGCGGTGACTGGTGAACATACATGTTTGGTCTTGAAATCATTACATAGTGAAGATATTGAAGTCAATTAATCTGATGAATGGACCCGACAAAGGACAACTCAAATAAATTTTTGAAGTCATTGACTGGTTTTTTTTTCAGCAAATGATATCCTGCGATTGAAAGATTATACAAATGGTCTTATTGAGCATTACGCTGTAAGATTTCTAAGATGATGAATATGATAGCAAATTTCATGTGTTTGTTCATAATCAACAACACACCTCATATTGATACATGATCAGTAAAATGTCATCTGCTGTTAAATTATCAAGTGAACCATTCCATTGGAACATTTGCTTGAGGACCTCAACCTTTGGGTTTGCCTTTCCTTATAATTAATTCGCAGTGACATAGTTCAAGTTATGTACTGTCAATACTCATAGGATTTATGCCCTGTTTAGTAAGAAATAGGTCGTTATTTACCCTCATTGTTATGAAGCTAAAGATGGAATCAATTTATCGATCACAACAATTCAAATTTATCAGACTCTTGGAATAACTTTGTGAATATATACGACCGTTTGCATAAAGCATTTTACATTTTGAATGAGTTTTCAGATCTTCTTGAGCACCTTATAGATCTTTATGTACCACGTCCACTGAAGTCCCACCGGTGGTCTTGATTTCAATTTTTGGTGTCAATTGCTTAGATATTGACTGATATTCAACTGGATTCATATTTCAGGAGCAAACGAAGCTAGGAACCAATCAGATTCTTGCACTGTTCAGAAAGGTCATGACAAAGCTCTGTGACTATTTGTACAAAATTTTATTCAGAAGAGATTAAATCAGCTCCACCTAGACAAACGGAAGTAAGTTAAGGAGTCACCTTGCATCTCATGTTTTTAAAAGTAAATTGATGATTAGGCTATTTTAAGGTTGTTACATTTTGTAATTTCTCCTAGTTTGGCACATCGATTAGAAAATATCTAAGCATAAAGCTTCACTGGGAATTAGATCATGAGTTCTTGTGAGTTGTGACTAATCACATAAACTTGATAGTTACTTGGAAATTTGTGTGTTATTGTGTCAATAGCAACGATAGAATACTCATTTACTGCTGATCTATTTCGTTTTGAAATGCTTTAAATTTTCAGCATTAATAATGATTCAGCGCTCTTACTGAGACTATCTCAAAATTGCTTTCAGAGAGCATTGGAACCTCACAGCATCACTTTGGATGAGGATATGAATGACGCCGCAAAGCAAGTTGGGGTGTGCTCCTTGGCTTTTTTTTCTGTTCTTATTTGTTTTCTTTATTAACGTTTTCTATCTCTCTCTCTCTTCCCAACCAAATTCACTGACTAGATGCCCATCTGTAGGAGGGAATGAAAACAAAGATAGAGGGACTGTTAAATCCAGAGCTCCTCCAATGCCATTGTTGACAAAGATGCCGATTTTGAGAAGGCTTTACAAAATGGCTGTGTGAAGATAATAGCCGGAGGTGTTATTAGTGTGAAAGTTATCAAAACTAAAAGCGACAAACCTTTAAAGCACTTTGAGAGTCACCAAAGTGGGAAAAAGCGACACAAAGGTGAACATAGTTCAAAATCAAATAAAAAGCATAGATTTTATTAAAACCTATTTAATCATTATTTACTTTTCATTTGTTGTATGTCAGACACCACTAATGAGGAATTTCTCGCAAAAGTTAAGGAACTATGCTTAACAACACTTTTATACGACTCAAATATCTTGATATAAGGAACTATGTATCCAAAAATAAACTTAAGAAGTTTTTAGGAAGAGAGAATGATTTTCTTACAAAGCCAAAATAGAAATTCAAGATAGCAAATCTGGAATCTCTCTCAAGAAGACTTAAGAAGTTTTTAGGAAGAGAGAATGTTTTTCTAATAATCGAATTGTCGAGTTTACAATTATTTATAACCTTAAGTACCTATTTCCAATGGACACCTT
This sequence comes from Zanthoxylum bungeanum, assembly GCA_019454045.1. Classification (NCBI taxonomy): domain Eukaryota; kingdom Viridiplantae; phylum Streptophyta; class Magnoliopsida; order Sapindales; family Rutaceae; genus Zanthoxylum; species Zanthoxylum bungeanum. Next base: position 10,236 of record SKCR01052469.1, on the reverse strand, counting down.
TTTATTTGAAACTTACTGTTGGCAAATGACACTTCTTTCCAAAAAAAAAATTGTTATATAACAGTAAACAATTATAACTGTTAAATTAATTAATTTTCGAAAATCATAAAAAATGATTAATTGTCAATTAATTTTAGGACAAAAATATTACTTTTTTTCAATTATACTTGTGAATATTGTGGGAAAATGAATTGATAATACATTGTTGATTGTGTATATAGAGAATGGTAAAAATATATGAGAATTTACTTATTTGGTAATTTAGAAAGAAAGAAAATAACTAATAACTTGGATAAGAATTTCATTTTTTTGTTTACTTACTAATTTGTTTATTTTGTTTATTTTATCTTTTTATTAATCTTTGTGTGATTGCATTGACGTTTGTGGGTATCGTCATTGTAAACTCTCACGAGACTATAACTCGTCCACTAGGGACACATAAGGGTTTAAAGGCTTGTTGCATACGCTAAATGCAATCATGAACCCTACGAAAGTGACTTAGGTTAATTTAGTTTTAGTTTTTTATTTCATTTCATTTTATTTGTTTTGCTCGAGGACTAGTAAAATGTTAGGTTTGAGAGTGTGATAAACAGAAAATATATTAATATTTACCGTCCCTTTAACTTAATATTTTATATAGTATCTCGAGTTTTATGAGTGTTTTGGGTTCATTTTGTAGATAAAATAAAATCGGGACTCAACGGAATCAAAACGGTGAAATAAGGAACAAATAAGGACAAATTTGGAATTTCATAGCGCGTCGCAATGCGCCGAAAGACAAAGTATGGCATAGTAGATGACGCGTGTCACAGAGAAATTTTAGGTGCTTGATAGTGACGGCGTTGCGACGCGTCGCGACGCAAAAACCCATCGAGTAGCGACGCCCAAACAAACCACATGACACGTGTAACTAGCTGGCGTGTCATGACGCCAGCCAAATTTGTTGCCTATAAATTGCAATTTCATTTCAAGGAAATTTCCATGCTTTCTTTTGAGGATTTTCTCGAAAACTTAGAAGAGAGTATCTTGTGTGTTTATGTAAGCTTTCTTGTATTTTCTTTTTATTTTAGTAATAAAAGTTCATGTGTTTTTATTCAAAACATTAGTAAGTAACTTCTTTTTGCTGGGGTAAAAGGTAAAACTTTTAATATGATCATTTATATTATGATATATAAACTATAATTTAATGATTAGTATATAATCTGGATTAATTATTAACAAACTTTGTTACCGCCTATATGGCTAATTTTATATATTTGACATAATTGAGTACCGCCTACAAGGCTGGTTTTATGGACAGATAAATACCGTCTATATGGTTGGTCTATGGACAAATGATAACACCACTTTTATGGCTGGTTCTATATATTTTGACATAATTAAATCCTGAATTGAATTAATTGGTAACAAATGCAATTTATATATTATAAAAAGTGAGATTTCTATATTTGAAATATTAAAAATGGATCCCCTAATGCGTCACAACCCATTACTGATGCACACCTTTTACGTCTAAATATATTCATGAGTTATTCAGTTTCTATTTTTATTATTTATTGATAATATAAAAAATCTTAAAATAAACAACATTCGATGTATGTATAATGTATGTACTCAAAATGAAATAAATGAGCTCTTAGCTGGCCTATTGTGGGAACACAGAAACTGGGCGACGCATGCTGTTCCGGGCTCGCGGCCTGGTTGGGAGTACGGAGTAGCCCGCGGGGGACTAAACCGGAGAATAATGGAGTCGCCACCCTGTGTGAACCGGGAAAATGATTTAAGGCTGCACTCACCCCTCGCAAGGGAAGACCTAAAACTATTGAGTTCTGAATGGTCCCTTACTTATGTCACTTGTAATGGTATGATTTGTGCAATAAATTAGCCGAATCTACTCAACAACATGCTCAAAAATATTCTATTAAACTCACATGCATGAAAATAAATCATATGACTAAGTTCGCATGCTTTAAAAATAAGTCATTACAACGGCAGGCATATAACTGCATAAACATGTAACATTCATGAATACAGAAACACAAATAAGCCATAGTATACAAGCATGCATAAAAAACAATCGGAATAACGGCGAGCATGTAATCAACATATCATTTTAGCCAATGCAAAAAAGGAACATGAACAAGAGAGCATACAAAACGAAAGGGACAAAAATTAAGTGCATAATGTAAGGAGACAATCAAAGAGGCAATTAAGTGCAACATGTAAAGAGGCAACTAAAGATGTAATCTTACATTAAGATAAATGTGCCATGATACGATGTGAAAAGATATTTTGAATTGACACAAACACATGCGTGGGCACTTTTCCAAGTGGTACGTGGAATTGTATCCCAAGTACAGACCGCACTACCGTCCATTCGGATTCGGCTACAGAATTTATATCTGGGTTTCCATCTGATATACCACGAGGAATAATACCCAGATGCTATGAATGCACAAGTGACAATATATCAAGCTAAGGTAAGAGTAGATGATGTAATCAATGGAAGGAGGGCGCGATAAATATCGTGGTAAAGGTAGCCTCTTAGACTTTCTCCTCCTTGAATAGAGGACCTTTAGACCAACACAATAAGCCCATGCACAATGTGATATGATGCATGATTATGCAAGGAGATGTCATACAAAAGAGCAAATAAGGAAAAAGGCGCGGCAAAACCTCCTGGTAAAGGTAACCTGTAGGCTTTTTCATCCCTCAAAGTGGAGGACCCTTAGACCAACTTGCTAAGCCCATGCGCAAATAACATGATGCATGTAAGAGTGAAAATGATGATATCGGACTTCGTATACCCGATTGAGCATATTTTACATTCCAATCGAATACACATCATCTGGCGCGGCAAAGCATTACGGTAAAGGTTTTTAACCCTTCGACATAGAGGACCTTGAATCCTACTTACTAAGTCCATGCACAAATAACATAATGCATATAAAAAGTAAAGACAATGATATTGGACTTCGTGTATCCGATTGAACATATCTTACATCCAATCGAATATACATCATCTGGCGCGGCAAAGCAATCGTCGTAGTAAAGGCTTTTAACCCCTTGACTTAGATGACCTTTAATCCCACTTACCAAGCCCATGCGCAAATAACACAATGCATATAAAAGGTAAAGACAACGATATCGGACTTCGTGTATCCGATTGAACACATCTTACATCCAATCGAATATACATCATCTGGCGCGGCAAAGCATCGTGATAAAGGCTTTTAACCCCTTGACTTAGAGGACCTTTAATCCCACTTACCAAACCCATACACAAATAACACAATGAATATAAAAGGTAAAGACAACGATATCGGACTTCGTGTATCCGATTGAACACATCTTACATCCAATCGAATATACATCATCCGGCGCGGCAAAGCATCATGGTAAAGGCTTTTAACCCCTTGACTTATAGGACATTTAATCCCACTTACTAAGCCCATGCGCAAAAAACACAATGCATATAAAAAATTAAAGACAACAACATCGGACTTCGTATACCCGATTGAACACATCTTACATCTAATCGAATATACATCATCCAGCGCGGCAAAGCATCGTGGTAAAGGTTTTTAACCCCTTGACTCAGAGGACCTTTAATCCCACTTACTAAGCCTATGTGTTTCATCTCATCATTACATAAATAAGTAACATTCAGAAATTAAATAACGGAATAATAAACAACTAAAGATAACATAAAACAAAATGTGTGTCATTTACTCAAGTGGTACGTGGAGTGTTCCCTAAGTACAGACCGCACTACCGTCCATTCGGATTCGGCTACGAATTTATGTATGGGTTTCCATCCTATATACCATAAGAGGCGACACATTTTTCATTTTATTTGGCCACAATCATGCATCAATAGACGACTCTCATGTAATAAAAAATAGATAAAATAATTAAAAGATAGATGAAAAAATAGAAAAAGTACCCTCAGGTCTAACCTTTTATGTCAACTTTCGGACTCGCGTTCCACGGTGATCGGAAGGGCTAAAGCTCCGCAACTTTTCTAGTTCACTTGTTCAACGTCTTAGCTCACTGTTTCGCTGTTCGGGCTACTATTTATTACAACTTATTTGGTTACTGTGTTCTTACAATGGACTTTGAACAAACAGTAAGCTGAATGATATAATTAACGAAAGTGATACAATAAACAGAATAGCAACAGGACAAGTACAGACAGAGAGAACGAGAAATAAGTAAAACAGTCGACAGTAAAACACTAGCAACGAAAGTAGCGCGTGAACCGAGAGAATTCCGAGGCTTGTTGATGCGGGCAACAATCTCCTTAAAACAAATTCGTCCCCTACCGGTTGGTGCAGTAGAACGCGAGACGTCTGTTTCCCTCAGATGCAACGGAAAATAGACGAAATTGGGCGGGCCACCAAATTCGACTGCAACGAACAACCGAAGTGTTTGAACTCTCCTAACAAAAACTTGTTTTTTGTATTCAACTAACAAAAAAGAAATACACTTCCACCATTTTAAAGAAATTAACATGCCAATTAATCACATGAGTGGGAGACATTCTATTGCTTGTAACCACCAAGTGATTAATGTCATTAATTCAACTGTTATGGAACTTTAAAAGGCTTTGAAAAATTAAAGAGACATGCAAAATTGGCTGGGCTAGGCCCGCACAATTTGGTCCGGCATTCATGTACGCAGGACACGCGGGTGCACACGAGCCAAGCTTGATTCGGATTTGATTTGCACAACCCCCCCCACCCGCGCACGTAGAGAGAGCCTCTATCCTTATAACTCTTACCCATCTACATATGAGCAATCATTTATAAGCACAATATTCCCTCTATAGCTTTCCCATATGGGACAAGCTAACTTCTCTTGATTTTCCAACACCAATGGGTGAACTTTTAGCAATAATTTCTCATTCACCCAAGCACCATTTTAAGTATATGAATATACCATTTCGAAGTACTCACGGAGGAGTATCCGAATCATTAAATAACAACCACTAACACGAAGTGGACCATGCTTAAAATTGAGCCTCAAAATGCTTACTTATAAGCATTTTTTCCAACAATCCCCCACATGAATGAAATTGGCGAAAAACGTCGAATAAAATTATTTTATAAAATATTTTGTTTTGACCTAGAATAGTTCAACGGTTCAACACCTGCATAGGATAGGTAGGCCTCAGCCTTTGAACCTTCCCTTGTGAAAATATATCTCATTTACTGGCTGACAGTGGATACGATGTCATTGAATTGTATTGCCGTTCATGTAAATGGAGAACATATATCACACATATGTTTTACCTAACACATCTGAGTTCTCATTGTTATGCTCATTTTGGCCATGAACATCAACCTGTTCTGCAAGAGTTTCTAAGAATTGTGCCCCGTACAATTCCCTTTGAAGCGGCCCCACTTCTCTCTCACATTGGTGATTTCTTAATTAAGAGCATCTCGTAATACTCTGCTCGGATCCCGACGCATAAGAATCATTAAAAGCCTTTGTTTAACCTGAATCCATACGAGCATCACTATTTCATTTCACCATGGGAATGGACTAGAGGGTAACCCCCACAGTGAACCAATTATGTATTTTACGAGTAGGTTGTCCCATTGAACCTAGATCTTGGGATCTCCAGTCAACAAGGTTGGGTTTTCCTTCGTAATAAACATTTATTTAATGGGCTTTAGTCTCATTCCCCTCGATGATTTCACAACCAACTCTCTATTTAACCCTTTGGTTAGCGGATCCGCAATGTTATCCTTTGACTTTACATAGTCAATCGAAATAACTCCAATAGAGAGTAATTGTCTAATGGTATTGTGTCTACGACGAATATGTCTAGACTTACCATTATACATATTGTTATGTGCCCTTCCAATTGCAGATTGACTATCGCAATGAATGCAAATTGCTGGCACTGGTTTAGGCCAACTTGGAATATCCTCTAGAAAATTTCGAAGCCACTCTGCTTCTTCAGCACACTTGTCTAATGCAATGAATTCTGATTCCATTGTAGATCTGGCTATCACAGTCTGTTTGGAGGATTTTCAGGATATAGCTGCACCTGCTAGTGTAAACACATAGCCACTGGTAGACTTTGAGTCTTTCATATCAGATATCCAATTAGCATCACTGTATCCTTCGACTACAGCTGGATATCTATGGTAGTGCAACCCATAATTACGAGTAAAATGTAAGTACCTAAGTACTCTCACTATTGCTTTCCAATGATCAACCCCTGGATTACTCGTATATCTGCTGAGCTTATTTACTGTACAGGTTATATCAGGCCTTGTACAACTCGATAGGTACATCAAACTCCCGATAACTCTAGAGTATTCTACTTGAGATATACCATATCCCCTATTCTTTGATAGGTGTAGACTCACATCTAAAGGAGTTCTAGCCACAGCAGAATCATCATTGTTGAATTTACCAAGAATCTTGTCCACATAGTGCGACTGATCAAGAATAAGTCCATCTGAACTTCTCGAGATCTTTATTCCCATAATGACATCTGCTAGACCCATGTCTTTCATGTCAAATTTAGATTTTAGCATATTCTTGGTAGATTTCACCATTTTAATATTACTCCCGACAATCAATATGTCATCAACGTAGAGACATAAAATGACATAGCCAACTTCTGTCTCTCTGACATAAATGCATTTATCACATTCATTGATTTTGAAACCATTTACCAACATGGTGTCATCAAACTTTTTATGCCACTGTTTCGGAGCTTGTTTCAATCCATACAAAGGTTTTAACTAACTTACATACTTTCTTTTCTTGTCCTGTAGCTATAAAGCCTTCAGGTTGTTCCATATAGATTTTTTCATCTAAATCTCCATTCAGAAAGGCTGTTTTCACATCCATCTGATGTACCTCAAGATTGCGCAAAGCTGCAATCGCTAGTATCATCCTTATGGAATTTATTCTCGTTACAGGAGAATAAGTATCAAAGTAATCAAGACCTTCACGTTGTCTGTAACCTTTAATTACAAGTTCTGCTTTGTACTTGTCAATTGATCCATCTGCCTTCATTTTCTTTTTGAAAATCCACTTGGACCCTAACGGTTTACATCCTGAAGGAAGATTCACTAACTCCTATACGTGATTTTGTAAGATGGATTCAATTTCACTATTGATGGCATCTTTCCACAAAGCACCATCAACTGACCTTACAGCTTCGTTATAGTTTTGAGGATCATTTTCTAGCAAAAATGTCAAAAAATCTGGACCAAATGATTTTTCCGTTCTAGCTCTTTTGCTACGTCTTGGTTCAAGTTCAACAACTTGTTGATCCTCTGGAATATTTATTTGTTCTCGGTCCTGACTATCTTCAATAATAGTCTCATGTACCCGTTTGTGCACATTTGAATTCGAATTAGTTTTACAAGGAAAAACGTATTCGAAAAATGATGCATTCCTCGACTCCATTATCATATTCTTGTGAATATCTGGTATATTAGACTCATGCACAAGAAATCGATAAGCATTACTGTTATGTGCATATCCTATGAAAATGAAATGAACAGTTTTTGGTCATATCTTCACCTTCTTAGGTGGAGGAATGACTACCTTGGCAAGACACCCCCACACTCGAAGGAATTTATAGGAAGGTACTCTTCCTTTCCACATTTCATAAGGAGTTTTTCCTGCTTCTTTCCGTGGTACCTTATTTAAAAGGTAATTAGCTGATAAAACAGCTTCTCCCCAATTCTTTTAAAACAGCTACTCATTCACCCAAGCATCATTTTAAGCATATGAATATATCATTTCGAAGTACTCACGGAGGAGTATCTGAATCATTCAATAACAACCACTAACACGAAGTGGACCATGCTTAAAATTGAGCCTCAAAATGTTTACTTATTAGCATTTTTTCCAACACTGTTTTCACTTCGTTTTGCTACTGTTTTGTTGCTATTTTTCAGGTCACTGTTTTTGTATTTTTAGGCTACTGTTTTATAGGTTATTTGGACTGGTTTGGGGGCAGTTTTCGTTACTATTTTGGGCGGTTTCTGGACTGTTTTTTAGTACAGTTTTGGGACAATTCTGGACAGTTTCAGGCTTATTTTCACAGCTGTTTTGGGGTGTTTTTATCTCGATTTGTTGGCTGATTTCAAGGCAGATTTTGGGACTGTTTCGATGGTTAATATGGGTAGTTTTCAGAGGGTGTTATGCGGCAGTTTGGTGTGAATGTGTTGGCCTTTTGTGGGCAGTGTTTGAGGCTGTGTCAGAAGGGAATTGCGTGCGTTGTTTACGTGCTGGGGGGGCTGTTCAGTGAGTGGGGCGTGAAGTGGGTGCAACGTGCGTGAGGCGTGAGTGCAAAGTGTGGTTTGCTAGGTGGCGTGCAGGCTGATGAACGTGGCTGTTGAGTGATCAATTTTGGTTGATGATTGTGCTTGTTTGCCGAGTAGAGGCTATGTGGCGTGTTGGAGGGTGATCACGTGAAGCAGGCTTGTGTGGGTGAGTGGCGAGCTAAGGGCGTAGGTGGCTTAGTGTGGTCTGCTTGGTGTTGAAGCGGCAATGTGTGTGGTTTTTTTGTGAATGAACCGAGGCCAAGAGAGAGTTATTGTTTATATAGAGAGAGAGGGACGTGCTAGGGTTTCATGGGGTTGTTGTTATCAAATTGCCAAGAGAGAGTGGAGAGGCCGAGGGATATGAGTGTTTAGGGTTTCTTATTATTTTTTGGTTGTTGTCGTGGGGATCAGAGAGGAGGGAGCAAGGGTTGAAATTTGTTCTATTCTTATAGTGAGAGGGAAGGAATTAGGGTTTGCATGGGTTTTGAAAGGAAACAAAAAATCATGCAAAAGGGGTGGATCTTATTATTTAAAAAGGGAAAGAAATCAAGTTAATTGGGGACATGATTTGTTTAAATTAGGAATAGGTTTATTTGATTTGTTTTAATTTGGTATGTGATTTTTTAGATTAGGAATTTAATTTATTTAATTTAGGAAGAGATTTATTTAATTTTGGTATTAGATTTAATTTAATTTAATTTAAATTCAAATTTAATTTGTTCTAATTTAACTTAAATTGGATTTAATTTGATTGATTTTAATTTGATTTAATTTAATTTGATTTAAATTTAGATTTAGTTTAATTTGTGCTTAATTTCAATTGTATTTAATTTAATTCAATTTAGTTTTAATTTGTGAGTTTAATTGAATTGGATTTTAATTTAATTGATTTTAGTTTAGTTTAATTTTAATTGGTTTTAATTTAATTGGTTTTAATTTAGCTCAATTTAATTTTAATTTAATTTGTGACATGTATTAATTATTTCTTTGGATTGGGCTTGGGTGAGATGGGCTTGGTTTGTGTCTTGGTGATGTGGTTTGTGGGGGTTTGGGCCAATGGTTCTTTAAAACGGAGGTCCAACAAGCGATCCTGAGGCTAAATAAGCGAATAAAATCTAACAAAATACCGATTCCCTTCCGAAGACCGTTTCTCGCGATTTCCTCGACTTAAAAGGTAGTATCTCCAAATGAGACTCATCATAGGGACTTACATGCAAAAATGCAGTGCCTACACCTAGCGTATAATCATAAATTTTTTTATATATCAAAAAATGAAAACCTATAAATGAACATCATTGAAGACTCTCTTGGTCTTTCTCTAGACCAGTAGTGGTCGCCGAGCATCATAGGTATATCGGTAAATCTTGCTTCGCTCCTAGAAGGATATTGAAGACTCTCTTGGTGTAACACCCCGCCAGAGGCAGGATGCTACCGGCATGAGACAAGCTAATCCTGCCTCCATAAGCCTCTGACTCTGACGAAATTTCGGCATGACCTCCGCTAAAAGTCATGCAACCTGGATCAAAGTCCAGCACCTCAAACATCCTACAGGGCCCAGACACAATATATCACTAACATAAACAATTCAAAACAAAATATAATTAGGCTCCATGCCCGGAAATACTTATAAATAAAAACTTTTACAATTAAACTTATACAACTCAAATTCTTTTACAAATACACTTATACAAATGACTCGACTCTCATACGCCCAAGACCTGGTGACTGGCTGACTCCAACGCTGCTATCCGGCTCCTCAAGCTCTGGTGTCTGTTGTCGACCGATCAGATCGCCAACCTGCAAAACTCAAACACTACTTACTCTTGTTAATCAATTTTGGGCATTTATTATAGTTATTTCTCTTTTATTTCATTGAAATATCATCAAATCGGATTTATAAATTATTCTATCTTTCAAACATTCATTTCACTAT
>SKCR01052468.1:0-18149 GCA_019454045.1 Zanthoxylum bungeanum | reverse complement strand
TCGTCAGGAGTGTGAGTGCTTTAATGGCAGGTGGCTTCTGTTGTGAGTTGAAGGCAATGACATGCTGTGCGTGAAGAACGTTAGGGGGGTGTTGATGAGTTCTGAGTGGGGTTTTTTGGTTACTGCCGTGAGAGTCTTAGGTTTTATTTTTTGTAGTGTTGATGTGAATGAGCTAGCGTTTTGGGTGTGTGATGAAGGGTTATTTTTATAGGCAAAGAGATAGGGTTTACCTTGCTTCAAAAGGAATAAGATTTGGTAATAAAAGGGATAACATTTAATTAGTGTCACACAAGGAAAAAATATATTTAATTGGGGTCATGATTTGTTTAAATTAGGAATATGTTTATTTGATGTTTATTTGTTTTATTTTAATTTGGTATATGATTTGTTTTGTGTAGGTGATGAGTGGTATTTATATCACTATTTCTCACTCATTTAACCTAATATTTTGTATAGTTTCTTAAGTTTTGTGAATATTTTGATGTGTTTTGTGTTATTTTGCAGATAAATAAAGTTGGGAAAGCATTGGAAGCAATTTGGGGCCAAAACAGTGAAAATTGGACAAAAATAACATTTCAGTAAATTGTCCGCGTCGCGACGCCTAAAATGCGCCGAACAGTGCTAACGTGCGCCGAGTCCACAAATCAGAATCTGAGAAAAGTTTGACTTTGCTAAAATGCGTCGTGACACGTGTCACCATCACAGCCGATCTGCTAACATGCGCCGTGCCACGTGTCAGCATCCTACGGTGCCGACAGTCATCATCACCACGTGTGCCACGTGGCATCCTACGTGTCTCCATGTCATCAGCCACGTCAGCAAGTCAACAAAACAACATTGCCACGTGTCGTGCCATATCATCATCAGCCAATCAGGAAGTGCCACAATCCTACGGTGCCGACAGTCACTTTCCCACGTGTCGCCACGTCACCGCCACATCACCGCCACATCGGCTTCAATCATTGAGTATCTAATCCTTATCTGACACGTGGCGGATAAGAATCTCAGCGACCAATCAGAAGCCGCCACGTGTCACAATAATTGAAGCCCAACCACTCTGTCACGTGTCACCTTATCAGCTTATCCAGAATCTTCAAACCGGTGACCCAGAGCGTGCCACGTCGACAAAATCTGGCGTAGCGACGCTGAGGGCCCTGGCGTCGCGACGTTGGAAGCCTACTGAGGCCTATAAATTGAGCTCGAGATTTCAGAATTGAGTGTACCACTCTCTCTTCTATTCTCTGTAAAGAGAGAGTTTCTCTCTCTAGATTCTTTAGTTTTTAGTTTTTTTTTATTTTGTTTTTAGTTTTGTAAATAATTTTAATTACGTTTTGTTATAATAGTAATTTATTTTTTACTTTTTACTTTTACAATTTTTACTATTTACCATGAGGAGGTAACTTCCCCAGCTAGGGTGAAAGGTAATTATTTTACTATTACTATTTAGATTAATCTCCCTTAAAAATAATATATTCACTATTTAAAATATTGACTTAAAAAGGATACCGCCAGATTGGTCGGTTGGTAATTCATTTTAATCTGGTTTAAACCTGACTAATAAAGGATACCGCCAGATTGGTCGGTTGGTAATATTATCACAGTTTATATATTATTTTATCGGAGATATCTAAAATAGTAAATAGTAAAAGTAATTCCTTTTACCTTAGCATTTTATTTTATTTTACTTTTCAGCTTTTACTTTATGTCTTTTACTTTTCAGTATTTTTACTTTATGTCTTTTACTTTTAAGTTTTTACTAGCCCTAGTTATGTGTTAGTTATCTGGGGTTGTGATGAATTCTAATATCACCGGTTTATAAGGGGTTATTTTATAGTTTGGGTAATTTAAAGGTTTACTTATTAAGTCTTAAGCTTAATGCTTCTTATTGTCTGATCACCAATAAGATTGATGTGGTAAATCTAAAATGAACTACACATAGGGATTTTAGGTTTAAGCCTTAGACTTAATAGCCCACGATCTTCCTTGAGGATAGATAACCCTTTAATAGATTTCCTTACAGGATAGACATTTACCTGTCGGGCGGGGTAGCCATTATTGGAACTTAAACTTAATGAATCCAGATAATTTGGTTGACATAGACATATGGTTCAATTGGGTTAAACTGGGTATTTGCGTCTGACCATCGACATAGGCTTTTGCATATTTAGTGTTCCAGGTTAGTAAACTGATTTATTACACAAACATAAAATAATCACTTCATCTTTTAAAGATATTAGAATGATTCACAACCCTAGATCTTTGTGTCTTTTGTTATTTTCCTTAGTATTTTCTTTTGTCTTTTTATTTATTTATTTATTTTGCAAAATTACATCAACCAAATCAACCAAGCAATCATTCTCTTATCCCTTAATTAGATATATGTAAATAAATAGATTCAATAATTAATAACAATAGTAGGAATTAAGTCCTCGTGGGATCGATATTTTTATACTATTTGAACTATACGTGCGCTTGCGTTATACGTGTGTGTTTACGCCGGTCAAGTTTTTGGAGCCGTTGCCGGGGACTTATTTTTCTTGAATTATTAATTTTGAAGCTATCCAATTTACTTGTATCTAATTTTCTTTATCTTTATCTGTAATTTTTATTTATTTATTGTATTTTCAGGTGATTGAAAAAATGGAACACTACTGGGAGATTGAAAGATCACGAGCTTTACTAGAAGATACACCCCAAATCTGGGAGCAACAGTCCGGTTTTCTGAGGCCTGTTGTCCAGCCCAACAATTATCACTGGATGCCAGAACCAAGCAATACTACATTTGCTCAATAGAACGAGATGGGGAGATGTATGATATGTGATGGTAACCACCCGAGCGATCAATGTATATACCGTTCAGGGTGGCAGAGCTATCAAGATCCTTCATGGTATGACGAGCCATCACATTTCACAGAACCACATTTTTCATCTTACCCACCATCTACCTATGATTTCCATCAACAATCAGAACCATCAGAGGAAAATCAGTTGATTCACATGCTCAAAGATTGGCTCGAAGAACGGGAAGCTCAATTAGATGCACAAATTCAGAGACAATTAGAAATCCTTCAGAGGATGACAGATCAAATGAGACAATTAACAGAAAACCAAAACATCATACCTCAAGAAGCATTTTTAGATAACACTTATGAAGCCTTCGAGTACCCAGAGATCCACAATGACACCTTAACAGAGGAGAAGGCTGAGCAGTATCAACAACCAGAGGTATCAGTTCAGGAGCCCGAACCGGCAAAGTCTCAATTTGACTTTTATTATTCAGATTCTGACGAGGATGAAGCTGATCTATTTGTACCAATTGTACCAACAACGGAGGATCAAACTTTCAATCCTCAAAATGAAGATCTTGGAGCATGCTTTACCATGATGTTTGAAGAAGATTTATCTGAACCATCCATTCCCGTCGTATCAGAGGATGAAATCCTAATGTCAGAAACATCTTTGCATCCTCAGGTTGACAATTTTGAAGCATGTATTTCAAAGATGACAGATGAAGAGCTGAATACAAAAATTTTACAATACATCTGTGAAGAAAAGGTGGAACAAGAAGCAGAGCAATGGAGGAGCAAATGTCTGACCTTAATAAAGATCCAGAACATTCAGGAGAAACATCGCTGTTTTGGGGAGTACAAATCAAAGATATCGCCCAGAAGCTTGACAGAATGGAACTCCCATTCCAAGTCAAGCACCAGATAAGACCTCATGATCTTCTTTCTTTCTTTGCAGGAATCACTGGAATAACAAGGAGCAAAAAGGTGGCACGAGCACTGAATGAGACAAAACTTTTTTTGCCACCTTACTGTTGGAAGAGACCCTTCAAAAGCAACGCTCACGGGGTTGTTTTTGATCGGACATCTAAAACGACATTGAAACCTCCTTAACAGATGAATTTCAGTCACGTCTGGCTGAAGACGAAAAATTTAGCGCTAGCAGGGAGGCAACCCATACAATTTGTTGTAATTTCTGTATTATATTTTGTGTATACATGTTGTAGAATTTTTTTTTTTAATTTTGTGTGTTATTTTTGTAGGGAAAAGCACAAACAGAGCATTTTTAGACAGAAGGAATGGTGTTTCGCAAAAATGAAAGCTAATTCATTAGCGATGGCTCAATAAGGAATGGATTCTTGAGACGCATCCTAATGGATTTATATACCGAACGAGTGGCGTATTGCGTACACAATTCCGTTGCCTTAATTATTGCTTTGATTTGCTTTTCTGTTGTAATTATCTTTATTTTCGTAGACAAGATCCAGACTTTTTGACCTTTCACGATTCATTTTGTTGTTTAGCTAATAAGCTTCCTCTGGAAGATACTAGTGTATTATTACTCACCCGTTTCAGGTACTATAAATTCAGCTCGTCATTGCACTTTGGAAGGCATCCAGATTTGAGAAAGAAATACAAAAAAAAAAAATGGAAGCCACTTCAAGAAGTCGAGTTGAAAACATCTGTGTGTTTTGCGGTACTAGTATTGGTACTAAGCCACAATACGTAGAGGCAGCACAGGAATTGGGTCGAGTCTTAGCAGCAAGGAATATGCACTTAATATATGGCGGAGGCAATCTCAGACTTATGGGGATCGTTTCAAAGGCTGTACAGGAGGGAGGCAGTCATGTTTTGGGAATCATCCCAAAACCCTTGGCAGAGGCAAATCTTATTGGATCATCAAACAGAGAGGAACTGATCGTGCCAGGTATGTCTGAACGACTGGTAGAAATGATTAACCGTGCTGATGCTTTTATCGCTTTGACAGGTGGCTTGGGTACACTGGAGGAAATTTTTATAGTTCTATCTTGGGCGAACCTGAACATACACCAGAAATCGCTTGGATTGTTTAATGTTGATGGATTTTATGATTTTCTTTGTGTGTTTCTTGATGATGCTCGGAGAAATGGGTTCGTGTCAAAACCTGTGAAAGAACTCCTCTTTACTGCCAGAACTGCTCCGGATCTAATAGACCAACTCATAGCCTATGAACCACAAGTTGACCCTATCCTTTCAAAGATAAATTGGTCCGAGGACGATCGTGGTAAGAGGCGTCGGATTAATCTGGATCTTAACCTTTAATTTCCTGTAGATTTTCAGCTAACCAGGTACGACCTTCTTAACTCTCCTTTTACTGTTTAAGACATTGGGGACAATGTCTCATTTAGGTTTGGTGGAGGGAATTAGTTGATCAGTACTTTGTTTTTTAGTTTGTGTGTTGTTTTTAATTTTAGGCCAAAATTTTTCGAAAAATACAAAAAAATTGAAATATTTTCAAAAAATTACAAAAATATTTTGTGTTTTTGTGTTTTTATTTTGACTAAAAATGTGAAATTGGTAAGAGATAGTTGAGTAAGGAGTTTCCACTCCTAAGACGTATCTAAAACCATTTTTGAAATAAGTTAATTTTTGTTTATTTCATTTTGAATTATTTAATTTGTGAATTCTCCATAAAACGAACTAAAATGGATCTTCATATGCTCAGTTGACAGGTATTATCAACATATATAGTAACATACGGACATGAGTTAAAATTGAAAAGTTTGTAATATTCAGTGCTCTAGTTTAATTGGAGGAAGCATCTCAAAAAGCAGTGGAGTAAAATAAAAAAAAATAAAAAAACGTCTGAGATCCGAGTTATTAAGTCTGTAAGGGTGTTTTAATACCTAGTGCCCTAAAACCAACTGGTTTGGGAGTCACTGGCCCAAAGCTCGCTACATGGATCAAAGATGCTGCAAAAAATATATATCTGAAATCTGAGTAATTAAGTCTGTATGGGTGTCTTAACATCTGGTGCCCTAAAGCCAACTGGTTTGGGAGCCACCGACCCAACACTCGTTATATAAATGGAAGATATTGTATATAAATAAAAAAAATCTGAAAATCTGAAAAATTATTCCATTGCTGCAAAAAGTTGTGAAATCTGATAGAACTTTAGGACAAAAATATTACTCTCTTATCAACTGCACTTATGACTGTTGTGGGCAAAAATAAGTTGTTTAATATTTTGTTAGCTATGTATATGGAGAATGGTAAAAATAATCGGAGAATTTACTTATTCGGTAATTTAGAATAAAACAAAACAACTAGTAACTTGGAGTAGAAGTTTCACCTGATTAGTCACTAACATCTTTATTCTCTTTTCGCTTGTCTTTTTGCTTTTATGTGCATTAGTTTTACTACCTTTTTACTTTTGTAAAATGTTTGTGGGTATCATTGCTGTAAACCCTCACGAGACTACAACTCGTCCACTAGGGACACCTAGGGGTTTAAAGGCTTGTTGCATACGCTAAATGCAACAGTGATCCCTACGAAATGGCTTAGTTAATTTATTTATGTTATTTTACTCTATGTTTTGCTCGAGGACTAGCAAAATGTTAGGTTTGGGGGTGTGATGAGTGGTATTTATATCACTATTTCCCACTCATTTAACCTAATATTTTGTATAGTTTCTTGAGTTTTGTGAATATTTTGATGTGTTTTGTATTATTTTGCAGATAAATAAAGTTGGGAAATCATTGGAAGCAATATGGGGCCAAAACAGTGAAAATTGGACAAAAATGACATTTCAGTAAATTGTCCGTGTCGCGACGCCAAGACCGTCCGCGTCGCGAAGCCTAAAATGCGCCGAACAGTGCTAACATGCGCCGGGTCCACAAATAAGAATCTGAGAAAATTTTGACTTTGCTAAAATGCGCCGTGACATGTGTCACCATCACAGCCGATCTGCTAACATGCGCCGTGCCACATGTCAGAATCCTACGATGCCGACAGTCATCATTGCCACGTATGCCACGTGTCAGAATCCTACGTGTCTCCATGTCATCAGCCACGTCAGCAAGTCAACATTGCCACGTGTCGTGCCACATCATCATCAGCCAATCAGGAAGTGCCACGTGTCGCAATCCTACGGTGCCGACAATCTCTTTCCCACGTGTCGCCACGTCACCGCCACATCAGCATCAATCATTGAGTATCTAATCCTTATCTGACACGTGGCGGATAAGAATCTCAGCGACCAATCAGAAGCCGCCACGTGTCACAATAATTGAAGCCCAACCACTCTGCCACGTGTCACCTTATCAGCTTATCCAGAATCTTCAAACCGGCGAACCAGAGCGTGCCACGTCGACAAAATTTGGCGTAGCGACGCTGAGGGCCCTGGCGTCGCAACGCTGGAAGCCTACTGAGGCCTATAAATTGAGCTCGAGATTTCAGAATTGAGTGTACCACTCTCTCTCTTCTATTCTCTGTAAAGAGAGAGTTTCTCTCTCTAGATTCTTTAGTTTTTAGTTTTTTTTTTATTTTGTTTTTAGTTTTTGTAAATAATTTTAATTACGTTTTGTTATAATAGTAATTTAATTTTTACTTTTTACTTTTACAGTTTTTACTTTTTACCATGAGGAGGTAACTTCCCCAGCTAGGGTGAAAGGTAATTATTTTACTATTACTATTTAGATTAATCTCCCTTAAAAATAATATATTCACTATTTAAAATATTGACTTAAAAAGGATACCGCCAGATTGGTTCGGTTGGTAATTCATTTTAATCTGGTTTAAACCTGACTAATAAAGGATACCGCCAGATTGGTCGGTTGGTAATATTATCACAAGTTTATATATTATTTTATGGGAGATATCTAAAATAGTAAATAGTAAAAGTAATTCCTTTTACCTTAGCATTTTATTTTATTTTACTTTTCAGCTTTTACTTTATGTCTTTTACTTTTCAGTATTTTTACTTTATGTCTTTTACTTTTAAGTTTTTACTAGCCCTAGTTATGTGTTAGTTATCTGGGGTTGTGATGAATTCTAATATCACCTGTTTATAAGGGGTTATTTTATAATTTGGGTAATTTAAAGGTTTACTTATTACGTCTTAAGCTTAATGCTTCTTGTTGTCTGATCCCAATAAGATTGATGTGGTAAATCTAAAATGAACTAGACATAGGGATTTTAGGTTTAAGCCTTAGACTTAATAGCCCACGATCTTCCTTGAGGATAGATAACCCTTTAATACATTTCCTTACAGGATAGACATATACCTGTCGGGCGGGGGTAGCCATAATTGGAACTTAAACTTAATGAATCCATATAATTTGGTTGACATAGACATATGGTTCAATTGGGTTAAACTGGGTATTTGCGTCTGACCATCGACAGAGGCTTTTGCATAATTTAGTGTTCCAGGTTAGTAAACTGATTTATTACACAAACATAAAATAATCACTTCATCTTTTAAAAGATATTAGAATGATTCACAACCCTAGATCTTTGTGTCTTTTGTTATTTTCCTTAATATTTTCTTTTGTCTTTTTATTTATTTATTTATTTTGCAAAATTACAATCAACCAAGCAATCATTCTCTTATCCCTTAATTAGATATATGTAAATAAATAGATTCAATAATTAATAACAATAGTAGGAATTAAGTCCTCGTGGGATCGATATTTTTATACTACTTGAACGATATGTGCGCTTGCGTTATACGTGTGTGTTTACGCGGTCAGTAGGTAAGTAATTTGTTATTTTATTAGGTGATTATTTAGATTTTATTTGATTTATTTTAATTTCCCATGTGTTAAATATGTGTTTTATTATTTTGGATATGTTTTATGGGCTTGGGCGTGTGTGGGCTTTGCTTGGGCGTGTGGTTTGATGTGTATTTCAAGGGTTTTGGGCCAATGTTAAATTGTTTGTGGGGTTTTGGGCTAAAGGTGTTTTAAAACGGAGGTCCAACAAGCGAGCCCGAAGCTAAACAAGCGAACTAAATCCAACAAAAATCCCAATTTCTGATTTTTCCCTTCCGACGTCCGTTTCCCGCGATTTCCGCGACTTAAAAGGTAGTGTCTCCAAATGAGACTCATCATAGGGACTTATATGCAAAAATGTAGTGCCTACACTGCCATATAGGCGGTAAGAAAATTTAATTACCAACCGACCAATCTGGCGGTATCCTTGCTTAGTCAGGTTTAAACCAGTTTAAAATGAATTACCAACCGAACAATATAGCGGTATCCTTATTAAGTCAAATTTTTAATAGTGAATATATTATAATTAAAGGAGATTAATCTAAATAGCAATAGTACAAGAATTACCTTTCACCCTAGTAGGGGGAAGTTACCTCCTCATGGTTGAATAGTAAAAACTGTAAAAGTAAAGAAAGTAAATTACTATTACTATTACAGAACGTAATTAAAATTAATTACAAAACTGAAATTAAAATAAACTAGATAGAAAACTCCTTATTTACATCAGAGAATTCAGAGAGGAAGGTACATCTGAAACTGAAATTTCGAGCTCTATTTATAGGCTTCAATAAGCCCCACGCGTCGCGACGCGTAAGTTTCTTCTTGCATCGCGACTGGCTGACGTGTCAAGCGCTGATTGATCGGCTCCAGATTCTTATCTGCCACGTGGCATTATGGATAAGGTGATAAGGTGACACGTGGCAAGACGGTTGGCAACTCAATGATTATGCTGACGTGGAGATGATGTGGCGAACAATGGATATAGTGATTGTCGGCACCATAAAATGATGACATCTGGCACGCTGTGATTGGTTGATGATGACGTGGCGCGTAACTCGGTCAACTGCTGATGTGTACGATGATGTGGCTGACACGTGGCAACATGTGGCGATGGCGATTGTCGGCACCGTAGGATAATGACACGTGACACGGCACACGTTAGCAGATCGGCTGTGATGTTGAAATGTGGCACGGCATACGTTAGGAAAGTCAAACTTCTCAAATTCTGACACGTGGACCCAGCGTAAGTTAGCTTGGATCGGCGCACGTTAGGCGTCGCGACGCGCCAATTTACAATTTTGTCCTTTTGCTTCCCTTTTCACTGTTTTGGCCCCAAATCACCTCCAGAATGTCGTGAAACTTTATTTATCTACAAAATAACACAAAACAAATCAAAATAATCACAAAACTCAAGAAACTATACAAAATATTAGGTCAAATGAGTGGGAAATAATGATACATTTACCACTCATCAATTAGCTCCCACCCTTCTAACCTCGTTAGATAACAACAGCAGAGATGGACATTGTAGATCGCCTCAAGATACTCCCAGAAATCAGTGAAAGTATAGTGAGGGAAAACCAGAATATAAGACCTTCAGATATAGTTTTAAAACGGAATAAAAGTAAGTGACAGTTCTGAGTAAAGGAGTCCGGACAGAAGTTGTTCAAATAGAGCAGTACATAAATAAAGTAGTAGTCAAGCAAGGACTAAAATTTCAAGGAATCAAGGTTTGATGATATAGAGGATGTATAAGGAAAGAAGACATTCCTAAGATAAGAAGATGAAGACATAGACCAAAGAAATTCTCAATATAAGGTAGCATAAAATAGAATGTGAAAAAAATACTAAGGAAAATGTGTAAGTGCGAAGCTGTTTAGGTTCAACGACAGTAGGAGACAATATTTAATAAGTATTGATGTTAACATTGATGTTAATAACAGGGGATGCGGTTTGGTCACCAAGTTTCATGCAATGAAACCTAAATCCTTAGCTTGTTGAGGAGGACCTCTAGGAAACTACCCAGAAGCAACGTTCTACGTACCAGCATCATTAATAGACAACATCAGCAAGCTAAGATGCCCTAAGCCCTATAGACAAGCAGAAATAGTGGAATATTGAGAGAGAAACTCCTAAACAGTTAAAGTTTGGCAAGAAGAATATACATGGTTAAATAGCTAAGTGATGAGGAAGAATATTAAGATCAAGTTAGGTTAGAGAAGCAAAAAGGAGTATCAAGAACAAGCATTGCAAATAATGACAAGGACCACTTATGTAAACTTATAAATTCCAAAATGGGAAGATGGGAAACCCCTGAGACACCGGCATTTTTAATAAGGGTCAAGAGTAGTAACTAAAAAGAACCCGATTGAGTCGATAATTGATGAGCATAACTAAATATTAAAAGGAAGAGATTTCCTTAGAAATAAAGAATTTTGAGCACAATTAGAGGCCCAGCAATGAGGTAGTCAATGATATTCAGCAAAGATCCTGAACAAGATCAAGATAGTACCTCTCAGTAAAGGACTTAAGGGATTATCACTGAAGAAACGAATTCTGAAGCAGTTTACCCAAGTGTGATTAGAGGTGCGATGCATGAGTTATATATATTAAGAAAAGATAGAGAATATCACATACTTACTAGTCAAGTAGAGAGTAATCAGTCAGGTAAAGACCTTTATTATCAGCTTAAACAGAATCCCGATAACA
The DNA here is from genome assembly GCA_019454045.1 of Zanthoxylum bungeanum. Taxonomy (NCBI): domain Eukaryota; kingdom Viridiplantae; phylum Streptophyta; class Magnoliopsida; order Sapindales; family Rutaceae; genus Zanthoxylum; species Zanthoxylum bungeanum. The sequence goes on along the minus strand of SKCR01052468.1, from coordinate 6,904 downwards.
CAATATAATTACAGCAAAGTAAGAATTCACACAGATAAATTAGTGTACATTTCTAGTTACGAATTCCAAGTCATGACTCTCCAGATCCAGCATGATCTGCACATTGTCCTGGGGTGTAATGTTAGCACACGAGAAAAATTATCGGAAGATGGTATAGTACAGTGGATTAGACTAAAGTAGTGGGTATATAATCAAATAAGTCGATGGTTTATAAGGGACACACGAATCCCATAATCTATGATAAGATCAAGAGTTTAAGAGGATTCGAGGACGAATCTTATTTAGGGGGAGAATTTGTAATGACCGGTAATTCTACTACTGTTACATTATAGTACCGTGGTATGGCGGGACGAAGGTATCATAACATAAATTGTGTTGGGACACAGATATACTTATGGAACGATTTTGGGGACAATCGGTTAATTTTTCGAAAGATCGATACGAGATTCTAAGATATTCTATTCCGCACAGCCCACGGTGATTGGGGTGTAACTTTCTCATACAAACTCCAATTTTTATGAATTTTTTATCATCGGAAAGTTGAGATCGAGACCTATAACTTACACGTTAAATATTTTTCCAAATTCAGACCAGAAATAGGCCAAAATTGTAAGTTAAATTTCGGATGAATAGTGACCATGACCTAACTAGAAGATTCCATAACTTTCTCCAAAATTCTGATTTTTTTTCAAATTAATCATTTAGTCCCCTTATAAATAGACACTATTCACCCATTCAAGAAAAGAGAAGAAGTGAAGAAAAACCATGAGAATGAGGGAAAAGGGAAAAAAGAAGGGAAAATAGAAGAAGAAAGAGAGAAGAGAAAGAAGAAAATGGAGAAGGATGGAAAAAACCATTCTCCAAGAGCTTGAAGGAAGAAAAGCAAGTAATGAAGATTTGAATGGAGTTGGAAATCATGTAGCTTAAGATCATCGCAGGAACTACAATTCCTTTCAACAAGTGGCATAACACCAGCCAAATTTCAGACCAGTGAGTGGACATATTCTCTTTTACTAAATTTTCATTTCGTATTTTCGTATTAGACTTATTTTCACGCTTTTAGGGCGTTAGATAATTTTACTACAGTTATTACATGATAGTTTATGCTTTAAATTATGATTAAGACAAAAATGTTTTCAAAGTATATTTTATGTTTTCGGGGCATTGGGGAAAACCCCACCCCAGTATGTAACTTGATATAGTTTGGAATTGACGGACATAGAACATGTGCATATGTAGAGGAGTGGGGGGACGACGATACGTAAAGCCCCCAGATCTTAGTTTAGGGCTAGGGGACGGCGATACATAACGCCCATAGACCCTAGTTTCAAGGTCAGGTAGTAGCATGGATCAGCACTACCGGCTCTAGTTCAGTGGCTTGGGGGATGGTGATACGTAAAGCCCCAAGACCACCAATTTCAGGTACATGAGTGGCATTCGTTGGGGGACGGCGATACGTAACGCCCCAACATCATGGTTTTGCATTCCTGGCTCCAGATAGGCATATGGGGGGACAGCGATACGTAACACCCTCATACGTCAAGGTTTTCAGACACAGATCAGTTTTAGATTCAGATTTTCAGATAAAGAGTTTCTAGATACCATATTTTCAGATAATAGTTTTCAAAAAGCAGATTTTAGTAGCGGATTTAGATAGCAGCTTTCTAAAAGAGAAGTTTTATAAAAGAGATTTTCAAGCAAAGTTTTCAGAAAAAGAGTTTTCATATAAGTTATTTTTGAAACTTTGGTTTTAGAACCAAATAATTTTAAATCAGTATTTCAGTTTTTCGTCCACCCACTTAGATCGAATAACGATCTAACCCCCACCCCAGTTTTCTTATTTTGCAGGTATTCTCTGAGGACGAGCTCGGGAGGACGGATACTAATGCAGTCACTAGGATATGGAGTCCATCAGTTCGAGTCTAAAAGAGTGATAGTTCAGTCGTAGTCATATAAAAGTCATGTATTAATATTTGGGTTATTTGTAATCATTCTAAAAACAAGTGTTTATGAGTATACAGAGATTAAAAAAAATGAACTCGTTTTTCATGTTGTCTAGTTTGGGCTTTGGTTCTATATATATAAGAATTTGATTGAGAAAAGAGAAGTAGTACAATTATAGTTAGAAGGATAGAAGCTCGGGGGAATAGTACGGCCTATTCCCTACTGGTAGCATCTCCCAGATCGAGGATGTTACAGTTATGACTGTAATGATGGCCATGTAAGATGAGTTAACGTGAGAGTCGGTGGAATAGTAGATTTGAGAGGGACAGTTGGTCAGTTACCTGACCACCTGATTGAGTTATATCAGGCTTGTTAACACCCGAAGTTTTTTATCATTGTATTCATACTCTCCCCATTTGTAGCTCGGGTCAGTCTTGACTTCGAGACTTAATACAATATCCTTTTTTTCAGTGGACGTAGGTATGAGCCAATCTCTGCCGAACCACGTAAGATATTTGTGTTTATCTTGTCTGCTTATCAAATTTATTTGGTTCCCTACTAACCAAAAAAATTCACTATTTGAGGGGGATTTATTCGAGGGGTGAATTCCTGATTTTTTCCTTCGAACTAAAAATAGCGTTTAACAGTTGACGCCATTTGTAGGGATCAGTATGAAAAGAAGCAAAATACATTAAAATGATGGTAGAAAATGGGAATCATATAGTTCAACGGCAGAATGGATTAAGAAGATATATGAGAATTTACGGTTGGAAAAGGAAAAGGCCAGTGAAGATAGAGAGACGACTCAAACCTTCTTGAAGGCCATAATGAAGAAAATTGAGAAGTTGGAGAAGAAATCAATAGAACAAGCTCCTACGGGGCCTACTCACAAGAGGGAAGAAATTTCTAGTGGGAATAGGGTAGTCGGTGTAGAATGGGAGCAAGAGGCTGGAATGAGAAACCCACGCAAGGTCAAGTCAATAGTTGTGGCCAGTGTCGAGACATTAGAGGAGCCTCAGGAGAGGTGTCACAACATAGGAACCCCAAAATCATCTAATAACATCCTCTACTTTGGGGAGAGTGACCTAAGGCATTATCAAGGGTAAGGACCTAGAGCCCCGCGTAGGAAGACACCACGATAGGAGAAGGGATTATGAGGAAGCCTCCAGCAAAGGACAGGAGGATACCAAGTGCCATTTGAGGGAATGGTTCCAACGGGAGATGAGAGATAAGCACGCGATGAGATGCTCGAGATGATCAAGATATTGAGACAGCATCTCCATTTACAAATGAGGTTTTAGAAGTGGAGATCCCAAGAAAGTTCTCCATGTCTACGACAGACATTTACAAGGGTAATACAGACCCCAAATCCCATGTTAAAATATTTATTTTACTTATGGAAATCTAAGACGTGGTTGGAGAGGCGATCTGTAAGGTTTTCCAACTGATTTTGGGAGGACCGGCCGACTTATGGTTCAGGAACCTAACTCTTTGGAGTATCAGCAGCGTTTCACAGCTGAGGAAGTCCTTCGTGCGCCATTTCAAATGATTATGAGCACCAAGGAAGACGATTGATTTATTAAGGACAACGAAGCAGCGTGATGACGAGCCGATGAAGAACTTTATAGAAAGATACCACAATGTGGTATTGGAAGTAGGGGAGTATGAGTCCCAGAAACGTTGAAAAGCTTTAAATGAGCGCTGAAGAAGGGGAGATTGTGGTCCCACCTCAGAATTCAGGAAGTGTCGGGCTGTGAAACAGCTTTGGAACAGGCCAGAAGGTTTTTGTTGCTAGAGGAGGAAGAGAAGATAGCCCGAGGAAACTAATGAGGCCCAGGATGCAACCCATTAGGCACATACACAGACCACTATTGTGCATATTCCAGAAGGTCCAATCACGAGGTCTCAAGCTAAGAAGATTCAGGCCACAATACATGGATTCATATAAATGACCATATCTAACTATTCACGAGTCTCTACTACATTCAGTATGGGCTTGATGTTGGACGAACCTGTGATGATGAACCTTATTCAGGCAGTGGAACATCAAAATACTCAGGCCTATTTTAGTATAGTTGTTTATTAGTCATTGTTGTTATTTATTAAGGCTTGACTTTTGTGCTTGATGTATTAAATAGAATTTATTAGGGCTTGACGTTTCTATATTGGTGTATTAATTAGGATTTATTTTGTTGGTTATGGGTTTGGTATATTAATTAGGTTTATTTATTATTTTAGGTTGTGGGTTGTGTTTTGTAGCCTATAAAAGGCTTGCTCTCTCTTTGTTTTAGACATCAACTTCTTCAATAAAAATATATCTTGTGAGCTTTGAGAAATCCTCAATTTATTCTCATTGGTTTTGGCTTATCAAAGGTCTGTTAACCCTTTGTGGCGCCCTATTAGCACTCTAGGATCATGTTGCTTGTTCTTCAGAGGTTTAGAGTTTTCAATCGAACTATCTTGGCTTTCTTGGGAACGATCTCAATCTTATGTGGGTTTGCTTGGCTTGTTCCAGGAAGGTTTTCATCAGAAACGCTACTCGAGAAAAGAAAGAACCAAGGCAGAAAATCCATCATGATGGTGGTGGCGGATGGAGAGGATCGGGCCAAAGACGGCCGGATTTTAGGCCATGACTCAGTGTAATCCAACACCTGAAAGGAAGCCTTCAATCAAAGTTGCACATGTTATGGGGCACAACCTACACAGCCCTCAATAGGCCTTTTGTCCCAAATAGCATAAGAAATACAAAATAAAGGCATTGACTGAGCCCAACCCCAGAAGGTTCCCAATTGAAAAATGAGACAACTTGGCTTTTTACTCCCATCTCGTTTAGGGCCTCATTTGATATAATATTCACCGCACTTACATGATCCACCAATATTATGTCTACGTCCAACCCACCTACATTAGCAGTGATTATAAGCGCGTCGTCATGAGGTAACTCACTCTCTTAGTGCCATCATTGGTGAACATGATTGGAACTGGTTGGTACTTTTGTATTCTCAAGGCTCTCTCTATGCTTAGCATATTAGGCCTTTGATTCAGTAATAATTCTTCCTACTTATATGTTAGTCTCCCGCCAACATTCATCCTCCTGCAATAATAAACACAGGTTGTTGCTCTCGACGCTGTCTTACTCTTATGGATTCATGATCTATACATTCCTTGAAATAGCCATTGTAAACCAGGTCCTAGACCTGTTCCTACACGTCTCTGCATCCATCGGTCCCGTGACCCATTATATTATGGTGGGTGCAATAAGCCATATTGTCCCTTCTATTAATTGGGAAACTTCTGGGGTCAGACTGCGTCAGCAGCCCTTTATCCAGAATCTTTCGGGCCACTTTAGACAAATGCATATTGAGAAGAGTGTATATTGTGCCCTCCGTTACTTAGGCAACCTTGACTGCTCTCCGGCATTGGGTTCCTCTAATCAATAGGCCTGAACCCATGCTGCTTCTTACCCGACCCTCTCCATCCACCGCTATCCCGTCAAATATCTCTTCTCACTTCTTTCTTTTCCTGAGCATTGCCTTATCGGGCTATCTTCTCCTTCTCCTTTAGCAACACAAATCTCCTAGCTTGGTCCAAGGATGTAGCATAATCAGGCACCTCATGAATCCCAAGTTAGGACCACAATCTCCCAACCCTTAACGCGTCTTTCAAACTCTCTAAAGCTTCTGGGGACTCATATTCCTTGACCTCCAATACCAAGTTATAGTATCGATCAAGAAAACTCTTAAGCGGATCATTATCTCACTGCTTCATTGTTCTCAACGACCCGATCATCTCTCTAGGTGCACAAGCTCATTTGAAGTGATGAACAGAGGACTTTTGCATCTATGAAAAACTACTGATACTTTCGGGTGTCAAGTTTCTGAACCACAAGCTGGCATATCCTCTTAGCGTTAGTGGGAATATCTTATAGATTGTCTTCTCGACCATGCTATGAAAATCCATAAGCAGCTCAAACTTCTCCACGTGTGCCTTAGGGTTAGTATCCTTCTACACATCTATCATGGGCATGGCAAACCTCTTTGGAAACTCTGCATCCAAGATCTCATTTGTAAAGGGTGCATCTGTATCCAAATCCTTATCTTCGCGAACACCTCTTTCGGTTCTCTTCTCTCATCTCCTAATCTATGGGCCTAATAAATAAATTACACATTACATAGCAAACAAACCCTCAGGTATACAATTTGGTCGGGTACACGTCTTATTTTCTCTCTCTATTACTAAAGTTTTGCTCACAAATTACAAGTGTTGTGAAATGTAAAATTGCTAACCCTTTCTAATGTGACTTCTAACTCTTTATATAAGTCCCCAAATCCTTTATTCCAACTGATCCTAACGTTAGCTCATGTCACTGAATTATCATTACAACCCTTAGCCATTGCTTCCATCATATTCTCAGCCAATCAAATAACCTTGTTTCCATGTCATTGCATCGTCCTATGGCGGCTGCTACATCGGCCTATGGTGGCTATTGCTCTATCACTGCACCAACCTATGGCAGCTAGCAAGGCCTATAATCAATATGAACCATTACTTTATCTCTTTCATCATTAGTCTTTTAGATGCACCTCTTCCCAAGTAGCTTGTCATCATCTCATCTTCATTCCTCGGGTCGAGTAACCGAGATAAATTTTACTATTTCAAATCCAACCCTTTAAAGTCATCGGATCATGCCCATACTGATAATACTTCATCGGGTCGGGCTTAACAAACTATGGGAGTACCCATAAAAACCATCTTTAATATGGTCGGGTCGGGAACTATCATCACTTCCCACACCTCAGAATCTCTCCTTATGGAGAACACCTTATCACATAATATGATCGAGTCATTTCTTCAACCTTCCTCTTATCTCTATGCCCTCGTGCCTATTTATCTATTTGGTTGGTTAATGCTACATTACCTTTCAACCTCCATCAAGATAAGAGTTTTGATGAACACTAAA